>SNQJ01S0025673.1:93433-117891 GCA_010110895.2 Picea sitchensis
AATACCTTTTCCCCCATTTCCCAATATACTACCACAAGGAGTGTTCTTTCCTTAGCTGCTAGTAATAATTGGAATCTTCACCATATGGATGTGAAGACGGATTTCTTAAATGGTGTCTTGCAGGAAGAGGTATACATACAACAACCTTAAGGATTTTAGGTTCATGGTAAAGAATATCTTGTGTGCATATTGAAGAAGGCCTTGTACGGTCTTAAACAAGCTCCTCATGCATGGTACACTCATATTGATGAGTGGCTTCAAGAAAAGGGAGTAAAGAAATCATCTTTTGATGCTAATATATACTTTTTGTGTGATGGTGATAGCATTGTTATTGTTTTTTTGTATGTAGATGATATTATTCTAACTGTAAATGACGATGGTTTAATTCTTTGGTTGAAAAATGAATTGTGTAAATAATTTGAGATGAAGGATTTGGGCCCCCTTCATTATTGCCTTGGTTTACAAGTATGGAAGGATATGTAATATGTCCAATAGAATGGGTTGGGATATTATTTCCTTTTGTGCAATAAGTGTTCTCTATTCTCTAATCTAGTTGACAAATTTTCACAAACAGTTTGCATGTATTCTACTAATAGACATTTTGTCAAACATATTGCATGTAATACAAATACACCAGAAATAGAAGGGAACATATGTGGTAATTTATTATGAATGCAATTATGAATACAACAATCCAATGACTACTATGGCAGTTGCAATACATTAATGGAAAACACACAATGCAAGACAAAAACTTGGAATCATTCCATGGCCTCCTCAACAGATGAGATGAAACCCTTCAATTTCCACAATCCCTCCAAGCAAATCTCTACAACCCAAAATTGAAATCAAAACACAAGATGAAGTTCCAATGAAGATCCTAGATGGATCCTCCTCCTTTTCTAGCTAGGGTGGATATTGCACCACCGAAACTAAACTACAATGGGTGGGTTTTTTCAAAACCCTAACGAAAACCTTGGCTCCAAGAGCACTCCAAAAAGATCAATCCAAAAAACATAATGAGGAAGGTGAAGTGATACCCCTTCCTTTATAATTCTTCCATGACTTCTTGATCTTTCCCTTTTTTGTCCAAATCAAGCATATCCATTATTTCCTTTTTGACCAAATCAAACATGATCATTATTTCCTTTTTGATTTTCACTTAAGGATTAAAATCACTTTATATCCCTTTTTGGCCCCTTTTTAGTGTTGGAAAGTGATTAATTAGCTTCTAAGATGTTCCCAGGTGCTCGAAGCCCCTTTCTCATCATCCCAACCCTTAGATATTTTCATCATGATTCCAATGAGCTATTACAGAAAGGTGTTCCCTCCAATAATACGACCCAAATAACGCCTTTAGTGCATTTAATTAATTTATACCCAATAATAATATCAATTTTACGGGAATCATTGGAATGCCATAGAACCAAGAACGAACTATGAAAAAGTGATATTGACGATGAAATAAGGTAAATGCACTTGGATGGGGCTCATATAACTCCTCCAATTCACCCAAGCCTGCTATTATCCTCCATTTACTCATCTTTCCAGGATGACACAAACCCATAAGGTTGCCTCCAATTGTAAATCAAGGGAATCCAAAAATGGGGACATTACAGTCCTCCCTTCCCAAATATTATTTTTCCTGAAGAAATTCCATCATAACCTGATGCTCCATTGATTGAACCAGAATGAAGCTAAAAATGATACCAGGGTCCCAAACCACCCTGGAATATGTGAAGCATCCTCCGCTCATCGTGTCGTCTAGCAAGGTACCGCCATAAGAAATATCATGAATATTTTCGATGAGTAGAGTAACTCGATACTGCAACAACTCGATCAACCCATCAAATAAATACTCTACTAGGGAACCAATCTCATGAAATAAAAAACTGGATATCGCCTCTGTGTTAGTTGTTGAATTGTCTAATATTGAAATCTTAGGGTCCCAAGATAATATCAGAAAGGTAACACCATGTTGATGTTGTGACACTCTGATCATAATCGTTCGACCACCGTTCCTAGTCTGCCTCCTCCTCCCCTAATACTCCCACCTAAAATACATGTAAGGGTTGAATCTACTACCATGAATAGTATCTTGCATAGGCATCTAGGTGAAGTCATGACCTGCAAATTCACTACCATACTCGATCTCAAAATGTCAGAAAATCAAGTCTTTCCTGATCACTGACAATTCTATGGGCTTCTCATGGACTCTAGATATCTCTCCACTAGATAGCTCTATCACCTGTGTTTCCCCATAATCACAATATATCACTAGAAAGTGAGTGAACTGGTCAATCACCACAGACATACTATATGTTCATTGTACCCTCGGTAAAACTATAATGCAATTTTCCACCTACTCTCCCACTCTCACCCATAAATGGCCAAAGACCGCATCGATCCTATGTAATTAGTGTGCCCTGACCAATTCTATTGACAATTTGTATACTCTATACTCCCCTACATTGTCCACGAGGCCTCTCCACGTGAACCTCTCTCAGATCTACCTAGAATATGTGAAACACTCTCTGCTCCTAGAGCTATGTTGTGACTCACGCTACAACTCTCCATTTTACTTTTTTTTTTGATACCTCCCTAAAATGGAGCCTCCTTATTTTTATAAGCTCAAGAGAAATCCTCATAAGTCCCTTGTTCATTTAAAGGATTCTTTTGGTAACTCATGATTCACTTGGAAAATGAGAAAGCACTTAAACTTTAAGCTTAAAATTTGATCGGAAAAGTTACTTTCAACTCCTTCGAACTACTTGTAGGAGTTACTTCAAACTCCTCCGAACAACTCATAGGAGTTACTTCAAACTCCTCCCAGCAGCTCGGAGGAATTCCTATTGATTGTTCCGGTAAACAAAAATTATCGCAAGAGTTGAGGAGAACCCATCTGATCATATCAAAGGAGTTACAACTCCTCCGATATGTTCAGAGGAGTTACCCTTAACTCTTTCTAACAAGTTTGGAAAACTTGTTTTAAAATCCTTCGACCTAACTACCACATTAATTGCTACTTATTATCCGGGAGGTTATAAAATGAAATGGGCTTAATCTATTATTGCTTGGCTACTTGAAATTTACAAGAAGATGTAGAACGATGGAGTTAAGTTAAATGTAATTTAAACAACTCCCTATACTTTCCCAGCACGCGACAACACCAGCCGAGTAAGTTTACCTACCTGTCTCTTGTTCTTTAAGCTAGGGTTAGGTTTTGTGTCATTTTTTTTTGCTTACATTTTGTTTTTTCCCTAAACCATAACCTACTTTCTGGATATTCTCCACTTCACCCTCACTATGCCCTTCACGACTGTCACCAGTCTTAGACTGATCCTCAACTCATCCTTGTTTATGGAGTATGCAAACAATTCATTTTTCCATTCTTAAGACGTGATAGACTCCTCCCTGTCCCTTCATTTGGAAGTTTCAAACCCCAAATTCATCCAAGAATCCCTCGGTTCACCCTGAGCAAGCCCTAAACATCCCACTCTTATTTCTCTAATATTTCCACAGCGCTCCCGATCGTTTCTTTGTGTTCATATAAAAAGAATGCAATTCAAAAAACTTTCTTAGTAACTCTCCAAGAATATTGGAGAAGTTACTACAAACTTATATGATATGATCGGGAGAGTTGAACTGAACTCTTCCACACACCTTCGGGGTGATTGGGAATGAATCCTTCGATTGTATCAGAGGAGTTAATATTGAATCCTCTGATATGATCGGAGGGGTTCCTTATAAGTCCTCTGAACACCCCAAGACTTTGGCTAACATCTTCTGAATACATATCGAAGAATTTACTAATGAATTCTCTAATGTGTTCGGAGGAGTTGTTATTAACTCCTCTGATATGATCAGAGGAGTTGTTAATAACTCTCTCGATATTCTTAGGACAGTTACTCATAATTCCTCCGATCTGCATCAAGAGAGATGTTTTGTTTTTCTCCGATATTACTTTTCCAGGTTGATGCCCAATATTTTCACCCTAAAATCCCACTAGGTATTGTTTTCTATTAACTTGACATTTACGAGAAACAACAGGCCACGACTGTTTTTCATTAATCCTTATTATTGTTTTGATCATTTAACTATTTTCAAATAACATGCTCCAAATTTATCATGTCTACAGGTTTATACATGTCACCATGAAAGAAAACAACGATGAAACTAGAAGGGGATGAACAATCTAGAAACTCCCAGCAGACAATAGAAACAAAAAGTCTCGGGGCAGTATATGATGATACGTTAGTAATTCTAGACAAAGACGGAGAAACATTAAAATGGGGAGAAGTATATTATATGTTCAAGAAATCAAACTTATCTACAGAAGAAAAGGACCCAGGTGAGTTCCATACATTTAAAACATCATAAAATCTGTAATTTTTAGAGTGGAAACACATCCAACAGGTTTCCCTTGTGCAGACTCCATTTCTTGGATTTTGAAAAATGAAGAAATAAATAGCAGGTACATCTTTAATGAAAGAAAAGAGTCAATATATTCATTTAGGCCTGATGATTTAGGTAAGTGTTACCATATTGAGGCCGTAAACAAAAAGATATATGGTTAGATCCTTAGTGAATTGGATCTCATAATGAAGGATTTATTCCACACATGGTATAAAGTAAACAAGTAGTTCAAATATCGTCCCAAGAGTCGATACCCCACAACCGATATAAGAAGACCCTACCAATATATGGTGGCCATGCGGTGCAGGTTGTATGGGGAATCAAATGCTACCCACTTTCCCTTGTCTTATATGCCCTTAATTTATTTCTGTGGAGATGTAGGGGCCTCATTCAACTAGTGTTGGGAGTAGGCCTATTTTGAGGAAATACCAATTTTGGTAAGGTAAGGCCCAATTTTGGAGGACAATTGGCAGGAAAAGCAACATGTGCGAGGGAAAGCCACATGCAAAGGAGGAAAGCATGCAAGGCACGCAAGTAGGAAAACCTAACCATGATAGGGTTAGGGTTTTGGTAAGAGATTGTAACAACTAAGAAGCTTGTGAACTAGTATAAATAAGAACCTAGGAGGTCTAAGTCATGGTTGGTGGAGGTATTTTTGTTGGGATCGTTTGGAATACTAATTCAGCTTGACTATTGTAGTTTGATATGATTTTGTAATCTATTGAGCTGTAGAAGAGTCAAGTAACTATATATTGAGGGTTAGATCACATGATGAGGAGCCTGGTGTGATCTAGTCCACCTCACAAAGGTTGTTGAACCTTTCTCATGATTGTATGATTGGAATATAGTGCGCGCAACACCATATTTTGCAGCAAACCTAATAAAAGAGCCTAAGAAACTAGATCTTAGTGGATGTATCCCGGGAGGGGGTGAACCACAGTAAAACCTGTGTTAAGTGTTTTGTTTATTATATATTTACCTTCTACCAATAATTAGTTTATGAATGGATGGATGAATGGTTCAGTTAGATCTAATAGAATGCATGCATGGCTTAAAAGATGAATGAATATTAGGAATAATAGAGAGAATAATCAGATCAAGGCTTGAAGAAGATAAATTATAATCCTAGATTCCCACTCTTTCCTAGACTGCAAGCACTTGAAATTTGCATTCACCCATAGATCTATCTCAGGTGAGACTGCATAGTACATTCTGTGTGTTGTGTTGCCTTCTGGTTTACTAGGAGGGCCGATAGTTTTAGAGGGTTTTGTTGGAAACATGTTCAAATATGAACCTAGGTCATCCCAAGAAGTAGATAGAACGATTAATAACCAGTATCAAAAGATAGATCCAACAATAGAGGAACTGAAGGAGGATATGAAGAACCTCACATTCTAACTTAACTAGAATAAAGAAAAAGATAAAAGAGAAGTTGTTTGGTGTACCACATGCAGGACAAAAGGTTACCGTAAGAATGAATGTCCAACTTTCGTGCAGTGCATGGAAACATGATTACAAAACCCATTTACAATAGGAGGACCATGGTGCGAGATATGTAAGACACATGGGAATGATCCATATCATTTTCCAATGATGCAGAAGTACCAGACAATACCCAAGAGTTCATACTGCAATTTCTTCAAGTTAATGGGTCATGATGATAAAGATTGTAGGAAAATGGAGTTGATGAGAGAAGGAACTCCAGATACCCATAGGGTACAATCAGAAATGATGACAGGGAAAGATGCACCTCAATTCGACTAGGTACTACCTCCATACAACAATGCGCAACCACAATACAACACTGTGCAACCTCAATATAACAACGTGCATCCACATTATAACCCCACACAGTATAATTAAGAACCTCAGTACAATGCCCCATGAGGAGATCGAGCTGGATACGGAGGTGGAGGACGAGGTAGAGGAGGATTTGGAAGAGGTAGAGGTCTAGTAGTGTGAAAAAACTACCAATAGACAAGACATTATGCAAGGGAATGTCCACTCCCACCAATGACATGTATGTACTGTCACGCAACAGACCACTATACAGAGGAATGCTCAACACTTTTCGGAAAGATTCAAGAAAAGAGGCACCAGAACAACTAGAATGTTTAGTGGATCTCTATAGAAGCCATAGATGATGGAATAAATATCAACATAGTCATGAGAGGAGGATCCAAGATAGGACCTGACATAGTAAGACAAGATCCATCACAACACCAATGGGTGAAGAAAAACACTGAAACACAGAAGCAATTTGATGTGCAGAAATAAAAAGAGACATTCAAGGAGGACAGATAGGAGTTCCTCAAACAATATGTTGTGTCAAAATCGTCTGCACAACATACTCAGAATGTACCAATGTACGAGATGTCTCCATCAATGGACCACACTAGTGAAGCACAACCCGTCGAACAAGTAAGTAACATAAGAAATGTTCTGCAATCCTGTGTTAAGTTATTAAAGGATCCATCATCTGTCAAAGTCTTACAAAATATTCTAGAAATATGTAACATAGAGGTAGAGGGGAAATTAGAGAAGAAAATAGTCAATCACCTCCATACAAGAAGGAGGACAAGCAGGGAATTTAGACTCAATGCTAACATTGGGGATTTTAATATGGGGGATATTATACTGGACTTAGGCTATGAGGTAAATGTTTTATATAAGAAGACATGGAAGTTTATGTGAGAACCCACATTAGTCTATTCACCTTTCTAGCTGAAGTAACTGAATCAACAAAGAGTTCTACCAATTGGAAGGCTTAAAGGTGTGGTAGTAGATTTGGATGGAGTGTGCACTAAGGCAAACTTTGAAGTAATAGAGATTGTAGATGGCACAACACCATATCCAACATTGCTTGGAATGGATTGGGAATTTGATGACAAGGCCATAATATACTTGAAGACAAGGAAAATGACATTTGAATCAGGTGAGTATAGAGTCATTGCACCATTAGATCCTTAAGAAGGAGAAAGGTTTGTAGAACCCACCTGTTTAGATCTGGAGGAAATCAACCAATTGTATAGCACCATCGCGCACGAAGAATATTATGTCAACCCAACTGTAAATGGGGTACTTAGCCAGAGAAGCATCACGTCATGTGCTTCTAACTCAGATACAAGTCTGGAGAATTGGAAGCAGAGATTACATGAAGTCTACATAAGAAGGTGTGCAAGAATAGACCACACAGTAAGATGGGTTGGTAAAGAGATAAGAGAACCTCACAGTTTTCATGGGCTAAATGACTTAGAGGATTTTTTGACCAAATATGAAGAGGAAGTATTAAATAATAAAAGGCGCTTATCCCTAGATATTGAAATCAAGGATACACCTGCAAGATGGTGGGTTGTGCACAAAGAAACAATTCAGGACTGGTACCAGTGTAAGTGATTACTGCACATTAGATTTGGTGTAGAACAGGGAAGAAATAAAATGTAGAGGTATGATGGGAAAGGGACACCAGCAAGACACTTAGAGAAGTGCAGGACACAATGGAGGATGAAACCACTAGAATAATGGCCTTATAATTCCATCCACACATTGGAAGGAATCCCAGAAAACTGGTATGTAGACCAGGAGATGCGCAGAGGTACTACTAAATGGACAACATTACAACAAAACTTTGTAGTAACTTTCTAATTTGAACATGAGAACCCCAACATTGATTCAACACCGAAGCAGATAAAATGTGTAATATTTATTGATGAAGAGGTTGAACTCATGACAGAGTACCAACAACAGAAGAGACAGACAATCAAAGAACTATTTTCATGCTATCATGTTGAAGAGGAAGTACCAAATGAAGATGACCTGCACAATATTCATATTATAGAAATTGGAGAAAGAGAGGTGGAAGGTCCATCTTTGGAGTCAGAAGTATTTGCTGCACATATCAAGGTGAAGAAATTCAACATTGACACAATTGATAAACCTAAAATGGAAAGTATTGGAGATTATTGGGATGAACAAACAATAGAAAGAATAATAGAGTTACTGTGCGAATATAATGACTTGTTCCCAACGAACTTTACAAATATGAAGGGAAGAACATGAGAGCTAGGAGAGATGAATATACCTCTCAAACCTGTGGCAAGACCTGTAAGGAAGAGACCTTATAGACCAAACCCAATGTATAAGCAAAAGGTGAAGGCATAAATTGACAAAATGTTGGAAGCTGGTATCATAGAACTAGTAGAGGAATCTGAATGGATAAGTCCTATGGTAGTGCAAGAAAAGAAACACGGGGGGATAAGGATCTATGTAGATTTGAGAAAATTGAATGATGTTTGATTACATGACCCTTTTCCTACCCCTTTCACAGATGAAGTCTTAGAGAACTTGGGAGGCCAAGAAGCATATTCATTTACAGATGGATTCTCATGTTACCATCAGATCAAGATAGCTCCAGAAGACATGTATAAGACTAATTTTTCTATAGAATGGGGATCCTACCAATACATAGTCATGCCTTTTGGGTTGAAGAATGCACCAACCATATTTTCAAGAGTACTCATAGTGTCTTTTAAGGAATTCATATATAATGTTTTAGATGTATATCTAGATGACTGGACTGTGCATAGTCTATTAAAGGACCATGTATAAGTGTTAAGGTTAATGTTGGAAAGATGCGGACAATGTCAGATATCATTGAATATCAAGAAGTGCATTTTTGGGACACATTTTGGAATATTGTTGGGACATATAGTGTGTAAACAAGTTTTACTAGTGGATCATGCTAATATTGTATTCATTGTCAGCTTACCACCACCAAAATCATTGCACTAGTTGAGAGCAACACTGGGACATACAGGCTATTACAGGAAATTTATAAAAGGGTATGCATAAATCACTACACCAGTGGAAAAAATGCTAAAGAAGGATATATGATTATAGTGGAATGAGGAATTTAAGCAAGGGTTGGACACCTTAAAAGAAAAAATGGTCACAACACCTACCTTAGTATTCCCAGATTGGGAAAAGGCATTTCATGTGCATGTAGATGCTTCATCCATAACACTTGGAGCAATTATGGTGCAACTAGGAGAAGGGGATTTAGACCATCCTATAGACTTTGAAGGAAGAAAATTATCAGAATCAGAGAAGGATTACAACACCACAGAAAGAGAAGGCCTATCCATGGTATATTCACTTCATAAGTTCATGCACTATTTACTGGGGAAACATTTTAATATGTTCACAGATCATTTGGTTCTCAAATATCTATTCAACAAGCTAGTGTTGGCGGGGAGGATCTATAGATGGTTGTTGTTATTCCAAGAATTTGATTTCGAAGTGATAGTCAAACCAGGGAAGCTGAATGTAGGACTTGATCACCTGTCAAGGGTAACTAATGGAGAAGAACCCACCGACATGGAAGACAACTTCCCTAATGCATAGCTATTTTCAGTACAAGTAGCTGATGAATATTTTGTTGATATTATTGAATACTTAAGTACAAGGATTGTGCCACAATATTTCAGCACTGCGCATAAGAAAAATATGGTAGTAAGATCTATAGAGTATAAACTTATTGCAGGATACTTATATAAGATGGGCACAAACAACATTTTGAGAAGGTTTGTATTAGAGCAAGAAAGGCACATAATTTTGGCAGAATCTCATGAAGGTATCATTGGACGACACTATGCAGGAAAAGATACCATGTAGAAGGTATTGTACGCAAGATTATGGTGGCCAAAAGTCCATAGAGATGCTAACGAATATTTCTAGACATGTGATGTCTGTCAGAGGGTGGGAAAACCAAACATAAGGGATGAGATGCCCCTAAGACCACAAGTAACTCTACTGGTATTTGACAAATGGGAAATAGACTTTGTTGGAACAATAAATCCACCAACAAAATGGTCAGGAGTGAGATATATCATCATTGCGATAGAATATTTAACAAGATAGGAAGAAGCAACACCAGTCAAAGACTACAGCGCAGAGACACAAACACACTTCTTGTTTGAGCAAGTGATCACCAAATTTGGATGTCTAATAATTTTGATGAGTGACCAAGGTACTCACTTTATCAATAGTACTATCAGGGCTATGACTAAGGAGTTCTAATTTTATCACAAGAAGAGTAAACCATACCATCCTCAGGAAAATGGAGCAGTAGAATCCTTCAATAAGATCTTGGAGAATGCTCTGGCTAATATTTGCAATGTCAACAGGGATGATTGGGACTTGAAAATTCCATCAGTACTATGGGAATATAGGACCACTTGTAAGAAGTTGACAGGACATACACCATTCAAATTGGTGTATGGGCATGAAGAAATAGTACCATTAGAATTTTGGGTACCCAGTTTGTGCATAGAAGTAATTAACAACATGATAGAAAGAGGCGTAGTAAAGGAGAGGTTAAATCAACTAATGGAAATGGAAGAGGATAGGATTCTAGCAAGATTTCACCAAGAAGTACAGAAAGCAAGAGCCAAAGCTTGGCATGACAGACACATAAAGAGGAAGAGTTTCAGGGAAGGAGACCTAGTTTTACTCTATGAAAGGAAATGTTTTCAACATCTTGGAAAATTTAGAATGCATTGGCTAGGGCCCTATGAAGTAAAGACTGTCATAGAGGGAGGATTTGTAAATCTAAAGGATCTGGCAGAAATAGAACTGAAAGGAATGATCAATGTGAGTCGACTGAAACTATATAGGGATAGCGGACCTCCTAACACTTAAAAGTTACAATGCAGTAACAAACAATGTACATAATGTACCATAATAGAGAGGAGGACAAAAAAAGGATAAAAATAAATGAAAAGGCGAAAAAGAAGGAAAAAGAAATACAAAATTAGAAAAGAAAGAAAATACAAAAACAACGGAAAAATTTGTGCGCAGTAATTACCATGACAAACATCAGAAGACAACACAGAGTAAAAATTGAAGTCGGTGCAAATGCACGAAAAAAGTGAAAAATGAACACAACCAGGTCTATAAAAGGTGGAAAGCACACATATATTCAAAACTTAGTGAATTTGGAGCTTAGAGAGAGAAAAATAATACGTTCCCTAGTTATCAGTTCATGAAAAAGAAAGTAAGGTTTTGAAATTTAGAGAGGATGACTCCACCCAAGTTTGGCACAACATGCCATTTTGTTCGGATTACTCGATAGGGCCAAAGGTGGAAGGAAAGAATGGAATAACCTGAGCATGTGGTCGAGATGGAGGATGTTACCACATCGGATCCAGAATCCATTAGGTCGATGGAAGTTGAGGAAGAGATTCCCACCACACAACAAGGAGAAGTAGGGCAGAGCTTCAGGGCTTAGAATGAAATTTCAAACCCTAACCCCAATACACCCACAAATCCCGACGAAACAATGGGACCGTGACAGTCCTAGGCACACAAAGAGGTGTTGGTGGAGGACATCATTGATCGACCAGAGTCCACCAGGGAGGAAGAAGACATTGATGCAGTAAAGGAAGGCACATCTGTTACAGGCTAGTAAAGAAAAACACCAAAATCCATGGAGATTACCCTCCTTTTTCTCCCATACACAGTCATCATTGTCGACGACATGTTGGGAAAGGTACCTAAGTTGAGGTATGCTAACCACAACGTGCGCGATGCGACCAAGTTTCCAGAGTTAGCCTAGGATAACTACTTGATAAACATGGGGGAAGTTGGACCCCTACGGAAACCCGTGATGGAGCCCACGCAGTGGATCATAGGGCTCTACAACTTAGGAATCATGAATCTATTGGACATACCGCACTTTGGGCGCGGTAAGAATGTCATAATTTTCATTAAAAAATTAGTCACCCATGTCCACGGACGCATCCTATGGATGGATAGACCAGTGTAGATCGACGTGGCATTGATTTCCAAGATCATAGGACTTCCCACATTCGAGGCACATCCTAAAGAGTATTTATATAATAAAGCATGCGAAAAAGAACTGGCAGAACAAGTTAAAGCGCAGTTTGGGACTACCCAGGGAAATACAGGTATTGTCATTAAGGAAATTAATGACAACATGACAAGGTTCTTGAGAAAACTGATGGTGTGTAAACTAATGAGGAAATGTTGTAGAGAGGAATCACCATCAGGTGTTATTTCCATAGCCGCACAGTGCACGAGGGGAGTCATGTTCAACCAGGCGTCGTACCTGTTGAACCAGTTTCTCATAGACTTTCATGATGCGCAAGATAATGGAACTGAGTTCCATTATTCTTGGTTAATTATACTAATAGCACTGGAAGAGTGGAAAGAGCCCAAATTTTCTACATTCCTAGACAAAATGGGAAAGTGTTATTTGGCCAGGTATGAGTCCCTCTGGCAGGAAAAGGACAGTAAGACAAAGCAGGAAAATAACACTGTTTTTTCCATGCTGCTAGAGGAAATCCAACAATGCACAACACATATGTGGCACATACCAATGGAGGTATCACAATAAAAATATGGGATAGAAAAATTCAAGGCATCCAGACATCATGTATGGATCCAAGCCATGAGGGATCCTAAGAAGGAGTGGTTGAGATGCATTACTGCATCACAAAAAAGGATGTGGAATGGATCATTAAATATTGGCCTACGTAGTGGCATTTACCAGTAGAGAAACCATCCACGAGGACAGGCACAATGTAGTCCTCCAAGCCCAATGATACGAGCAAAGTAGGCTCGTTAGCCCGAACAGGTAGCCTAGCTGACAATACCAGAACAACCACAGCATGAACCCAACCAAGTGGGGGTAATGCAGTACCAAAATGATCGAGGAGAACACCCACAACAACAAGGAAAGGAAGCCGACCATAGAAGGGGGAAAATGAGATGAAACAAGTCACAAAAGAAAGAGTCTAGGGAACAACAAGTGGGGTGAATCCCTCACATAAAACAAGGAAGCCTACACAAGGAAAATATGTGCGCAAGAAAAGAAAATATGAAACTGAGGACCCAGACATCACCCTAACAAAGGATGATGCAGCGCTCGTCGTGGATAAGGTTCAATACAAGAGTGAATAAGTGGTCATATTTTCATAGGTGCAATAGGAAGAAATTGTGGCTAAGATCCTAGAGGTTCACGAGAATATACAACAACTACGAAGCTAGGTAGGATCACTGACCATCACACAACAACAACAAAAGACACAATGACCACTTTGGTAGAAAGAAGGCGAAGAGACTGTGAAATTTGTCATCCAGGGTAGGGAGACCTTTTTGGTAACATGCCAGATGATCAAGTTCAATCAGGAGATGAAGCAGGAACCCTTGGAGGAAGTATAAAAAGTTGAGATGGTCATGGCACACATACCTACAAAGGCCTTATATGAGATACAAGCTAATGTCATGCAATAAGTGCAGTGTAGGGCCCCGCGTGGATTCCATACATTTAGAAGTGGGTAGAGGGGTCACGAGGATGTTCCAAATAAAATGTGACCAATTGACCATGGAGAAGGAAGAAGAGAAAGAACGTGCAGATAGGTTGGAGCAGGGATTGAGAATGGTGTACAACTGCATCCCAAACAATGCACAAGCAACATAGAGAAGTGCAGAGGAGAAGATCAACCTCATTGTACAAACCATTGATCAATATAGATAGGAGATCGAGGAACTAAAGGAAAGGATCAATCCCATGAATACTCCTAAGGTTCAAGAGAAGAGGAAGGAAGAATCTGCACTCCAAATGGAGGAAATGGAGAAACAAATAAGTGCAGCAGAAGAAATGTTCAGTAGAGCCACACAACTCTGGATAGCACTGGAAGAGGACGAGCAGGTCCAATAGTGGGACCAAGAAGAATAAAGAGTCAGCACAACCATACAGTACCGCAAACATAGGCATAAAATAATAAGCATCACTGAGCACCTAAAGGGTACCTAGGTGAAGAAACTGCAGACAGAGTTGAAAGTAGCATAGATGCCGAAGAAAGAAAGACAAGCGCAAGTGGAACCCCTTCAAGAGAAAGAATACAAATGATCACGTAGTCAGAGGAGGAAAACAAAAACATGGCACAATCATAGACAAAGAGAAAAACATTGATCCAGGAGGAGATCATATCGCAATCAGTGGAGGCACTCACAGGAAACGCCGCACAGGTCAAGGCAAGAGGAAGGGAACTCCCAGACAAGTTCCAGTGCCTGACAGAGGCTTTTCAGGGAGTGCACACTACCTAGGTGACTCAGGACGAGCCACATGTCAATTTTGGGGGCCTGTTGGGTGCATGCTCATTTTGAGGAAGTACCAATTTTGGTAAGGTAAGGCCCAATTTTGGAGGACAGATGGAAGGAAAAGAAACACGTGCGAGGGAAATCCACATGCAAAGGAGGAAAGCATGCAAGGAGTGCAAGAAGGAAAACCTAATCACATTAGGGTTAGGGTTTTGGTAAGAGATTGTAACAACTAAGAAGCTTGTGAATTAGTATAAATAAGAACCTAGGAGGTCTAGGTCGTGGTTGGAGGTAGTTCATTTGGGATCGAGTGGAATATTGATTCAGTTTGACTATTTTAGTTTGATATGATTTTGTAAGATGTTGAGTTGTAGAAGAGTCAAGTAATTAGATATTGAGGGTTAGATCATAGGCTGAGGAGCCTGGTGTGATCTAGTCCTCCTCAAAGAGGTCGATGAACCTTTCTCATGATTGTATGATTGGAGATATAGTGTGTACAACGCCATATTTTGCAGAAAACCTAATAAAAGATCCTAAGAATCTAGATCTTTGTGGACGTAGCCCAGGAGGGAGTGAACCATGGTAAAACATATGTTATGTGTGTTGTTTATTACATATTTACCTTCTGTCAGTAGTTATTTTATGAATGGATGGATGAATGGTTCAGTTATATCTAATAGAATGCATGCATGGATTAAAAGATGAATGAATCTTAGGAATAATAGAGAGAATAATCAGATCAAGGCCTAAAAAAGATCAATTATAATCCCATATCCCCATTCTTTCCTAGACTGCAAGCACTTGAGCTTTGCAGTCACCCATAGAGATATCTCGGGTGAGATTACGCAATATATTTTGTTTGTAGTGTTGCCTTCTGGTTTACCAGGAGGGCCAGTAGTTTTAAAGGGTTTTGTTGGAAACTTGTTTAGATCTGAACCTGGGTAAACCCAAGAAGTAGATAGAAATATTAATAACCAAAAAATTGGTAGAAATATTGTCTGAGAATATCAAAAATGATATTTTGGCAGTTACGCAAGAATAACCAGGGAGCTTCCCCAGTTTCCATATGTCTTCATACCTTCTAGACATAATGTTCATCGCTCACAGGTACCTGAACATGGGTTGGAGTTGGTTTCCCATTGATGTCGCTATCCATATCTATTGCAAGGTGCTTTGGGAGCACAAATATCAGACAAATTATCAAAGGATATGTGAAAAATTCCTTGCCCCACTGTACGATTTTATTTTTTGCACCTCCCCATCTTTTTTGACTGACAAGGCCATAACAGTTATAAGAAGGATTGGGGATTGGTATTTAATGGAACATGGTACATATATAAGGATATACGGTGCAATGAAATCACCACACCTACTTCCTCGGTTCATCCCTAACAAGCTTGTGCTCTAGGAAGTAGCATAACAAACCATCATACATGGGGTTGGAGGAATGTTATATAGATCAAAGAAAGCCATTTAGCCTTCATTTCCTCTTTACGATGCAAACTACTTCTTTGAAAACACCAAACAATCCAAGGCGAAAGTAGACATCTTGTTTTCCTACCATTTTGGAGAGGAAAGGTTCCGAAAGAATGACCTCAAGAACATCATCAAAGAGAATTTTCATAGCATGAGACTCCCATATGAGTACACCACTAAGTTATGGGAAGAATAATGAGTACATAAAAATACCATGACTTATGATAAGGTTATTTTCAGCAGGCGCGGTCAACCAAAATGTAGGATCATGGAGAAAGAATCTGTGAGAGAGAAAACCAAAAAACATGCAGAGAGAGATGAAGTTGAGAGATCTCCCCCCATCTCCTCTCTACACATTCAGGTTCCACATAAGAGGATGAAGAAGAACCAACCGATAGAAAGATAAGGGACAAAGAGAAGGTGCTAAATAGGAGGAATGATACTAAAAAGAAACAAAATCTAGAAGGTGACAAAGCAAAGGCCAGGGTAGAAAATGAAGCAAAAGAAAAAGCGGAATATGAAGAAAAAGTTGTTGCTGAAAAGGAAAAAGAGTTAGCTGAAGTAGTAAGAGTAGCAACAAAATTAGCATAAAAGGAAGTAGCAGATAAAGTTGTTGAAGAGGAAAGACAAAAGAAGAATGCAGATGATAGAGAGGGTAACACACACTTGATGGACTTGGATTTCCTTGGAACATCCATTGCAGGCAGAGGAGAAGAAACAATGAGTGGTGGTTTAGGTCTCAGACCTTGGGAACCTTTTCGGTCAGCCAAAATATTGGATCTACGCAGTTTTAAATATGATAGAATAACCGACTGAATCATACAAGAAAGGGTAAAAAATGTTCCACCAGCAGAAGGATCTCCTTTGTCAGTAGTGACTCAGGTCCCCGTCAGAGGAGATGTTAGGGAAGACCCCATGGAAACATCTAGGGATATGTTTTCATTCATGGATGCAACTGTGGACAATATACAAAGTTTGTGCCAACAGAACGAAGATAAGGAAATGTGGATCAAAAAGTTATAAGAGAAGCTCCAAGAAATTAAGATTGATGAAAGGAGTCTTCCCAATTCTAAAACCAGCGTGGAAAATGTGAGGAATGATCTAGAAGGTGTCATAATCGATATGTATGCCAACCTGCATCTCTTCCAAAATGTAGCTGCAATAGTTAATGAACAAAATGACCAGATACAAATGCAACTGACACAATACAACACTATATGGGAAGTTATAACATACATTTATACCTATATAGTGGAGAATCCTAATGTGCCTCAGAAGTTGTATAGACCCTAAAAATCAACCAGGAAGAAAGACCTATATGAGTTAGATCATTGCCAATAGATAGGGAAATGAGAAGACAAAGAAGTAACCAAAGCAATGGGGATTTGTTCAAGAACCCACAAAGCTACTCAAGAATTGATAAGGAATCGTCATCTCCCAAGGTTAGATGAACTTCAGAAGAATTTGTTCATGGATTATTTAGTGAATTCAGTTTAGGAAAGTACAAGTCAAAGGAGACAAATTCGAAGCATCAACCTTTGTTTCAACTAATCTTATTGATCAACATTTACTACAACCGGTAAAGCTCCATATTATGATACATGCTTATATGAAAAGATTGGAGAAAGATATGAGTTCCCTGGATGATAGCATCGCCATGATAGAAGAAATGCTGGAACAATTATATTACAGGGGGATTGAGTCACTGTATTAGCAATTGGAAGTCTAGATAGCTTATCTCCAGAGAAAAAGTTCATAGGAAAAATACAAACAACTATTTTTTCTTTCATGCTTTTCCTAACTACCTCAAATTTCATCCTTCTTTCCACTTTTCATGAGAGAAGTGAATGTGAACAGTTTTGTAACTGACACTTCAAGAAGAAGGTGAAAATACAACGAGGAGTTACTACTTTTTGTATAAAATGGAATAAACACTCCTTGAACAAGGATTTTTTTTGAATTTTCAAGCATTGTATAGACCAAATAACTTTTTCGAGCACTTGTACAATGTTAATGAATACTTAGAAGCCCTCAAGGCCAACATGTTATAGAAGGAATTATGTGTAGAAACAGATCGAGGCTTTGAACTACTTCAAGTAAATATATTTTTTGTTTCTATGGACTGTAAGAATGCTTTGTTTGTTGTAAACTAATCCTTATGCAATCTTAATCATTCTGCAGTTATTGGTGTTTCTTTGAATATTTCCATGCCTTGAGTTTTGTGAGTTATTACAATATATGTTGTTTTGATGTAGAATAATCTGATTATACATATATGTATGCTATTGCTGCCAATCTTTCTCCTTTTTTACAACTAACCGTATTAAAAAAATTTCAAAGTTTTGGTTGCATTATAACTCACCAGTTACTTTAGCATGCTCCTATCTAGGATATGTTAACATAGATTAGTGATAGATTAGTTTTCCTTACACACATAGTATTCATATACATATTTGCATTGCATACACCCACTTCATTGGTATACTAGACCGTAACCGGTAAGAAAACCATTAGATATCAATAAATGGCAGCCAAACCAAATTCCAGATGGGACTACTAAACTAAACGATGTAAATCTAATTGGGACCTTAGACTGAGGAGTACCCCTTGTTGTTGTCGGGTAAAGTTGAAACTGTCAACAAAATTAGAGCTAGAAGGCCATATTTTATGGATTACATACATGAACTAAACAATAACCAAAATCAATATTCAACGAGTAATCCTAGCTCACAACCTACCTTGTTTCCTAGGGTCGAGTCTGAACAAGAAGTTATTTATGAAGACTCAAAGGCTAATTTCGGAAGTTCTTCCGGTAGTCCTGAAATACATATTGAGACTTGGTTTCGTTTACCTCAAGAAGAACTTCATGAAACCCATAGAATTACTTATGCTTACATGAAACTGGTTGGAAAATTACCTACAACCTTTGAACTCCCTAGGAGAAAAGAAAATTGTGTAGAACGTCCTAGAACAAATCCTGATTTTCACGTCGAATTTGTATATGACCTTATTGAAACTGCATTATAAGAGGTCTTGATACCCTTAAGCAAATTTGCACATTTCCTTATTGATCCTGAAGAATAATTTGAAGGTGAACAATTGAAAATAACCATAGAACAAATAATGGGAGAAAACATGATTCATAGAGAGGTTATACCATGATGGAGATCCCAAGGAGCTCTTAATCTCGCTAGAGTACTTCATGAAATGCCAAGGAAGTTTGATAAAATCTTACCAAAATTTTACCCAGACAAACCCGGATCACCAGAAGATCATGTTAATAATTTCCTTTTAGCCATACATCTTCTAGGTGTCGAACATGATGACGTAGTATGTAGGCCATTTCCTTACACATTTTTGGGAAAGTCTTCTACTTGGTACTTCAACCTACCTGTTGGATCTATCACAGACTAGGATAGTTTCGAAATGATCTTTATGAGGAAGTTTGGGGAAAGAAAAACAACGACATCCCTGCATAATGAATTATGAGCTATCAGAATGGACAAGAGGGAAAGAGTAAAATATTTCAACCAAATATTTCTTAATGTCTTGATTAAGTTTCCTCATGAAGTCTCTCCCACTCAATCATTTTCCATTGAATATTATACAACTGCATTAACCCCCTCCATATGGATGTTTGTAAAACTATCTAAAAGAAACACATTGGAATTAAACTTCGATGAGGTTGAAATTGTGGAAAGAGAGTTATCTTTATATGACCAACATCCATGTTATGAGGAAACCAAGTCAGCTAGGAAGAAGCCACTGCTACTAACTAAGCCACTTGACAAGGAATCTAAGGATATCGATTATTGGTCAAAATGGTTAAGAAGTTATCCAATGAAGTGGTGGATCTTAAAAATAATGTTGGTGAAGGATCATCGAAGCCACAAACTTTCTGCCCATTTTTTAAGAAACCAGACAACCCATTGCAACCACTTGAACCACCACACATGGATTTCAACTTGGATAGTTTTAGCAACAATAATTGTTTCTCCTATCACTAAAAATATCATACCGAATGAATGTGTCCCTAGTGGGTCAACTGTATGACCCTAGTGATAAACCATTTGCTAGATCAACAGAGTTTAGATGATGAAATTCATGCAAAAGATCCTTCTGATACTACTAACAAAACCCCCCAAAATCAGTTATGTCCTTTTGGGACTGGTGTGTAGAATCAGATGATGAACAAATTGAAGAAATCCATACTGGAGTTGTTAAGTAGCTACCCCGAAAGGATATAACTTACGCAAAAAAGGTCCACCATCTAACACCCCATCCTCCAAAAAAGAAAATATTCCCCTTAGAAAAATAACACCTTCCCCTGTTCTCCCAAAACAAAGAAACACAGTTCTAGAAAAAAATAATAAAAAAATTGGCAAGAATGTTGTAGAAAATAAAAATAAACCAATCACGTCTAGCACTGTTGAAAATAACAAAAAGTTGATTCAAGGAAAATTCGAGAAAACTAAGGATGATTCAAATTCTCACTCTCTATATTATAATGTAATCAAAGACATGAAGAAGATTAAAGCCAATATTTCCATGTTCTATATTTTCTCTCTCTCACAACAACGTGAACTTTTACATGATGCTTTCAAACCTCTTGAGACTCAAACAAAAGCTATCATAACTGTTGAAATCTTAATCTTCATAAATGACTCACAAGAAATCCAGAAAGTAGAGATAACAACACTACAAACACAACAAGCATAGGTGATTTTTCGAAATATCAGGTACCACCTTTTCTACTTACTTACAAAAATTTTAATTTCAATGTACATAATTGTTTGGCAGATTCTGGTGCCTCTTCCAAGTCTTTTTATGTTTTCCAAAAAATAAATGTTGTCCAACAAATAACAAAAACTAGGATCATCTAGTTAGATAGGACAAACGTTAAAGTAAAAGGAGAACTCAGAGATGTATTAATCATATTGTCATATGATCCCAAAGTTCATCAAACTATAGACATAGTTGTGGTAGACATTCCATAGAGTTATGGTTTTCTCTTGAGCATAGATTGGTCAGCCAAAATTCAGGTTTATTTCACTATTGATTGGTCTCATCTGTGGCTTCCTTATAAGGGCAAAGAAAATCAAATTCAGGTTAACAACAAAGCACACTTGAAGCATGCAGTGACGAAATTGGAGGGTAAAAAAAATCCCATTAGCTTTGCTCATTCCGTCTTGGGAAATTATTTTTTTGAGACTGATTATGGTTGTTACGAAGCTTAGAATTCTGAAATACCATCAGAACTACAATCAAGCCTCCACCCACAAATACATAATGGTGTTTGCATAGTACTTACTAACTTAGGATTTAGTTTGATTAACAAGACTAAAATTCATGATCTGTGGACCATATTTTTTGACGACTCTAAAACACACGATGGAGTCTTCATAGGATGTGTTATAATTGACCCCAGCCAAGAAAAAAATCTCATATCATTCCATTTAGAGTTTGAATGCACCAAACAAATTGTTGAATATGAAGCCTTAGTGCAAGGCCTCAAAAAGGCCATTGACCTCAAGGTAAAACACCTTAAAGTGTTTGGTGATTCTTAGATCATTTTTCGACTGGTAAGAAATACTATTCATTGCCCGCCTCCGCATCTAAAATCCTATCGGCAAGAGGTATAAAATATACTCTATTCATTTGATGCATTTAAGATTAATTCTATACCTTGTGATCACAATATAGATGCAGATATTTTGTCCCATGCAACATATAGGTTTATGCCTCCTGACGATGGTTTTTCAGTTGAACTGGTGTTTAGTCCATCCATACATGAAAATGTCATGATTTGGAGAGTGTTTGACACTGATTCTCAAATTTTCAACTTTATTACTAGTTCAGACACATTCCAAGAATCAGTGATCGATGATGAGATACATCAAAAAGAGTTGCAAGCTTATTGAGAAGAAACTAATAAGGTCAAGAAAAATTGTGTTCCAAAGAATGCTTTGACTTTTGAAAAATTATTTGATTTACAATCGAGGTTCAGAAGGCCAACTAATCTGAAGAACAATAGATCCACGATAATGCATTTCTTGGTCAATATGGGAACATCTAAACAAACTAAGTATGTTAACTTGGGCACCTGCTATTCAGATTCAGAAAAGCACACATTCACAGAATTATTCAATGAGTATCGAGATGTTTTTGCTTGAACATATGACGACTTGAAGACGTATGACACACAAATTATACAACATGTAATTACCATCAAAGAAGGGATCAAGTTGTTTCAGCAGAATCTCAGAAAGATACATCCGACTCTCAAACCTTTGATACAAAAGGAACTCAAGAAGTTGTTAGATGATTGAATAATTTTTAAAGTAAGACATTCGACTTGGGTATCTAATATGGTGCCCGTAACGAAAAAGTTGGGAGAAATAATAATCTGTATATATTTATGAAATCTAAATCACACTTCTGACAAAGATAACTATCCAGTTCCCCCAATGTAACAAATCCTACAACTCGTCTCTGGGTCTCAAATGTTCTCTTTATAAGATGGATTTTCGGGATACAATAAGGTTCTTGTGGAAGAACCAAACTAATTAAATACCATGTTCTGGACTAAATGGGGAACTTATTCTTATAGAAGAATTCCCTTTGATATTATGAACGCGGTAGCTACCCTTAAGAGAGAAATGGAAATTTATTTCAAAGGATTATCCTGTCAAAGCATGGTGTTTTACCTTGATGACATCACTGATTATTCTAAAAAAATAGAAGACCAACCAAAACATCTGAAGCAGATCTTTGAATGTTGCTGAAAATATGGAATTTCTCTTAATCCCAAGAAAATTGTATTCGTTGTTTCAAAAGGAGTTTTATTGGGACACTTTGTTTATAAAGAAGGGATTTCAGTGGATCCAAAGAGAACCAAATCCCTTCTACAAATTTCTCCACCGCACAACAAGAGGTCCATGCAATTATTTTTTGGCAGAATCAATTTCGTCAGAAGATTCATTCCATATTTGCTGAAATTGTAAAACCTTTACAAAAGATAATTAAAAATCGTGTGCAATTCAAATGGACACCATTGGAAAAGGAAGCATTTAAAAACATTGAATTTGTTATAGTCAATGCACCATATCTTCGGAGTCCTAATTTTTCCAAATATTTCCTATTATATACATTCACATTTGATCATTCACTAGCAACAATACTCACGTAAAAGGATGAACAAGGAGATGAGTACTTTGTCTCTTTTATGAGAACTAGGTTACAAGGTGTTGAACTGAATTATCCTTCGGTGGACAAGTAATCCTTTGTATTCCATAAAGAAATCAAGCACTTCATACCGTAGATCCTAAAAAATCGCACTAGAGTAATCGTCCCACACCCATAAATGAGATCCCTCTTCGTTCAAAAGGGATTGGGTGAAAGAAGAGGGAATTGGATGACATCTCTACAAGAGTACGACCTCGAATTCAAACTAGCCAATATCATGAAAGGTCAAGGATTGTGTAAATTAGTGACACAAGGAGCTGACATTGAAGAACAAGAGGATGGTTGGCAAGATGAACTGATAATGTATGCTCATTAGGTTCCATACATTCTAGCCATTGAAGGTGTTGGATTACTGAGAGGGGGGGTGAATAAGTAATAGAGAAATTTAATCCCTTTTAACCATATAATCCAAGTGTTATATCAATGAAGCATTATCATCCAATAAATGCAGAGTAAATAAGCAATGAACAATCATACACATACAAAGTACACCAGTGTTTTACGTGGAAACCCAAATTGGGAGAAAACCACATAATGTTTTTTCTTATATGTCTTGAAAAATTACATTCATTGGAAGCACCAACTTCCTTTGTTTTCCAGCTGCAACTGGAAGGAGGCTACAACCCCCTAGCTTCTCAGGCTATAACCTGAGGGAAGCTCCAACTTCCCAATTCTCTGGCTACAACCAGAAGGAGGCTACAACCTCCTATGTTCTCCCGCTACAACCAGAAGGTGGCTACAACCACTTGTCCTTTCCCTGTCCTGCCACCCTGAAGTAGAAGTAGAATGATGGAACCACTGTCACACTATCACTGTGAGATATACCGTTGTAAACCCGTACCAATAAATTTGAACCATGCATCAACCATGCATCAACCTGTACGTCAACCTGTAATCAACCTGTACCATAAACAAGTGCATCAACCATGCACCGACCTGTACCATAAACAAGTGCATCAACCATGCACCAACCTGTACCTCAACCAGTAATCAACCTGTACCATAAACAAGTGCATCAACCATGCACCAACCTGTAATCAACCTGTACCATAAACAAGTGCATCCTGCCATGTACCAAGTATATACAAATCATGTGTCAACTACTCATCAACTATGACTCATCAATATGTACCAACATCATCAAATATACACCTCATGTATGTGCCAACTCATCAACTACTTGTCTCAACCATGTA
>SNQJ01S0025673.1:117901-140701 GCA_010110895.2 Picea sitchensis
CAATCCAAAAAACATAATGAGGAAGGTGAAGTGATACCCCTTCCTTTATAATTCTTCCATGACTTCTTGATCTTTCCCTTTTTTGTCCAAATCAAGCATATCCATTATTTCCTTTTTGACCAAATCAAACATGATCATTATTTTCTTTTTGATTTTCACTTAAGGATTAAAATCACTTTATATCCCTTTTTGGCCCCTTTTTAGTGTTGGAAAGTGATTAATTATCTTCTAAGACGTTCCCAGGTGCTCGAAGCCCCTTTCTCATCATCCCAACCCTTAGATATTTTCATCATGATTCCAACGAGCTATTACAGAAAGGTGTTCCCTCCAATAATACGATCCAAATAACACCTTTAGTGCATTTAATTAATTTATACCCAATAATAATATCATTTTTATGGGAATCATTGGAATGCCATAGAACCAAGAACGAACTATGCAAAAGTGATCCCGACGATGAAATAAGGTAAATGCACTTGGATGGGGCTCATATAACTCCTCCAATTCACCCAAGCCTGCTATTATCCTCCATTTACTCATCTTTCCAGGATGACACAAACCCATAAGGTTGCCTCCAATTGTAAAGCAAGGGAATCCAAAAATGGGGACATTACAGTCCTCCCTTCCCAAATATTGTTTTTCCTGAAGAAATTCCATCATAACCTGATGCTCCATTGATTGAACCAGAATGAAGCTAAAAATGATACCAGGGTCCCAAACCACCCTGGAATATGTGAAGCATCCTCTGCTCAGCGTGTCATCTAGCAAGGTACCTCCATAAGAAATATCATGAATATTTTCGATGAGTAGAGTAACTCGATACTGCAACAACTCGATCAACCCATCAAATAAATACTCTACTAGGGAACCAATCTCATGAAATAAAAAACTAGATATCGCCTCTGTGTTAGTTGTTGAACTGTCTAATATTGAAATCTTAGGGTCCCAATATAATATCATAAAGGTACCACCATGTTGATGTTGTGACACACTGATCATAATCGTCTGACCACTGTTCCTAGTCTGCCTCCTCCTCCCCTAATACTCCCACCTAAAATACATGTAAGGGTTGAATCTACTACCATGAATAGTATCTTGCATAGGCATCCAGGTGAAGTCATGACCTGAAAATTCACTACCATACTCGATCTCAAAATGTCATAAAATCAAGTCTTTCCTGATCACTGAAAATTCTATGGGCTTCTCATGGACTCTAGATATCTCTCCACTAGATAGCTCTATCACCTGTGTTTCCCCATACTCACAATATATCACTAGAAAGTGAGTGAACTGGTCAATCACCACAGACATACTATATGTCCATTGTACCCTCGGTAAAACTGTAATGCAATTTGTCCACCTACTCTCCCACTCTCACCCATAAATGGCCAAAGACCGCATCGATCCTATGGAATTAGTGTGCCTTGACCTATTCTATTGACAATTCGTATACTCTATACTCCCCTACATTGTCCACAAGGCCTCTCCACGTGAACCTCTCTCAGATCTACCTAGAAGATGTGAAACACTCTCTACTCCTAGCGCTATGTTGTGACTCGCGCTACAACTCTCCATTTTACTTTTTGTTTTGATACCTCCCTAAAATGGAGCCTCCTTATTTTTATAAGCTCAAGAGAAATCCTCATAAGTCCCTTGTTCATTTAAAGGATTCTTTTGGTAACTCATGATTCACTTGGAAAATGAGAAAGCACTTAAACTTTAAGCTTAAAATTTGATCGGAAAAGTTACTTTCAACTCCTTCGAACTACTTGTAGGAGTTACTTCAAACTCCTCCGTACAACTCATAGGAGTTACTTAAAACTCCTCCGAACAGCTCGGAGGAGTTCCTGTCGATTGTTCTGGTAAAAACAAATTATCGCAAGAGTTGAGGAGAACCCATCTGATCATATCAAAGGAGTTACAACTCCTCCGATATGTTTAGAGGAGTTACCCTTAACTCTTTCTAACAAGTTTGGAAAACTTGTTTTAAAATCTTTTGACCTAACTACCACATTAAATTCTACTTATTATACGGGAGGTTATAAAATGAAATGGGGTTAATCTATTATTGCTTGGCTACTTGAAATTGAAAAGAAGATGTAGAATGATGGAGTTAAGTTAAACGTAATTTAAACAACTCCCTATACTTTCCCAGCACGCGACAACACCAGCTGAATAAGTTTACCTACCTGTCTCTTGTTCTTTAAGCTAGGGTTAGGTTTTGTTTCATTTTTTTTTGCTTACATTTTGTTTTTTCCCTAAACCATAACCTACTTTCTGGATATTCTCCACTTCACCCTCACTATGCCCTTCACGGCTGTCACTAGTCTTAGACTGATCCTCAACTCATCCTTGTTTATGGAGTATGCAAACAATTCATTTTTCCCATTCTTAAGATCTGATAGACTCCTCCCTATCCCTTCATTTGGAAGTTTCAAACCCCAAATCCAGCCAAGAATCCCTCGGTTCACCTTGAGCAAGCCCTAAACATCCCACTCTTTTTTCTCTAATATTTCCACAACGCTCCCGATCGTTTCTTTGTGATCATATAAAAAGAACACAATTCAAAAAACTTTCTTAGTAAATCTCTGGGAATATTAGAGAAGTTACTACTAACTTATATGATATGATCGGGAGAGTTGAACTCAACTCTTCCACACACCTTCGGGGTGATTGGGATCGAATACTTCAATTGTATCAGAGGAGTTAATATTAACTCCTCTGATATGATCATAGGGGTTCCTTATAAGTCCTCTGAGCACCCCAAGACTTTGGCTAACCTCTTCTAAATACATATCGAAGAATTTACTAATGAATTCTATAATGTGTTCAGAGGAGTTGTTATTAACTCCTCCGCTATGATCAGAGGAGTTGTTAATAACTCTCCCGATATTCTTAGGATAGTTACTCATAATTCCTCTGATCTGCATCAAGAGAGATGTTTTGTTTTTCTCTGATTTTAATTTTCTAGGTTGATGCCCAATATTTTCACCCTAAAATCCCACTAGGTATTGTTTTCTATTAACTTGACATTTACGAGAAACAATAGGCCATGACTGTTTTTCATTAATCCTTATTATTGTTTTGATCATTTAACTATTTTCAAATAACATGCTCCAAATTTATCATGTCTGCAGGTTTATACATGTCACCACGAAAGAAAACAACGATGAAACTAGAAGGGGATGAACCATCTGGAAACTCCCAGCAGACAGTAGAAACAAAAATTCTTGGGGTAGTATATGATGATACGTTAGTAATTCTAGACAAAGACGGAGAAACCTTAAAATGGGGAGAAGTATATTATATGTTCAAGAAATCAAACTTATCTACAGAAGCAGAGGACTCAGGTGAGCTCTAGACATTTAAAACATCATAAAATCTGTAATTTTTAGAGTGGAAACACATCCAACAGGTTTCCCTTGTGCAGACTCCATTTCTTGGATTTTGAAAAATGCAGAAATAAATAGCAGGTACGTCTTTAATGAAAGAAAAGAGTCAATATATTCATTCAGGCCTGATGATTTAGGTAAGTGTTACCATATTGAGGCCGTAAACAAAAATATATATGGTTAGATCCTTAGTGAATTGGATCTCACACTGAAGGATTTATTCCGCACATGGTATAAAGTAGACAAGTAGTTCAAATATCGTCCCAAGAGTCGATACCCCACAACTGATATAAGAAGACCCTACCAATATATGGTGGCCATGTGATGCAGGTTGTATGGGGAATCAAATACCACCCACTTTCCCTTGTCTTATATTCACTTAATTTATTTCTGTGCAGATGTAGGGGCATCATTCAACTAGTGTTGGGAGTAGGCCTATTTTGAGGAAATACCAATTTTGGTAAGGTAAGGCCCAATTTTGGAGGACAATTGGCAGGAAAAGCAACACGTGTGAGGGAAATCCACATGCAAAGGAGGAAAGCATGCAAGGCACGCAAGTAGGAAAACCTAACGATGTTAGGGTTAGGGTTTTGGTAAGAGATTGTAACAACTAAGAATCTTGTGAACTAGTATAAATAAGAACCTAGGAGGTCTAAGTCGCAGTTGGTGGAGGTATTTTTGTTGGGATCATTTGGAATACTGATTCAGTTTGACTATTGTAGTTTGATATGATTTTGTAATCTATTGAGCTGTAGAAGAGTCAAGTAACTATATATTGAGGGTTAGATCACATGATGAGGAGCCTGGTGTGATCTAGTCCACCTCAAAAAGGTTGTTGAACCTTTCTCATGATTGTATGATTGGAATGTAGTGTGTGCAACACCATATTTTGCAGCAAACCTAATAAAAGAGCCTAAGAAACTAGATCTTTGTGGATGTAGCCCGGGAGGGGGTGAACCATAGTAAAACCTGTGTTAGTGTTTTGTTTATTATATATTTACCTTCTACCAATAATTAGTTTATGAATGGATGGATGAATGGTTTAGTTAGATCTAATAGAATGCATGCATGGCTTAAAAGATGAATGAATATCAGGAATAATAGAGAGAATAATCAGATCAAGGCTTGAAGAAGATAAATTATAATCCTAGATCCCCACTCTTTCCTAGACTGCAAGCACTTGAAATTTGCATTCACTCATAGATCTATCTCAGGTGAGACTGCGTAGTACATTCTGTGTGTTGTGTTTCCTTTTGGTTTACCAGGAGGGCCGATAGTCTTAGAGGGTTTTGTTGGAAACATGTTCAAATATGAACCTAGGTCATCCCAAGAAGTAGATAGAAAGATTAATAACCAGGATCAAAAGATAGATCCAACAATAGAGGAGCTAAAGGAGGATCTGAAGAACCTCACATTCCAACTTAACTAGAATAAAGACAAAGATAAAAGAGAAGTTGTTTGGTGTACCACATGCAGGACAAAAGGTTACCATAAGAATGAATGTCCAACTTTTGTGCAGTGCATGGAAACATGATTACCAAACCCATTATCATTTTCCAATGATGCAGAAGTACCAGACAATACCCAAGAGTTCATACTGCAATTTCTGCAAGTTAATGGGTCATGATGATAAAAATTGTAGGAAAATGGAGTTGATGAGAGAAATAATTTCAGATACCCATAGGGTACAATCAGAAATGATGACAGGGAAATATGCACCTCAATTCAACTAGGTACTACCTCCATACAACAATGCGCAACCACAATACAACACTGTGCAACCTCAATATAACAACGTGCATCCACAGTATAACCCCACACAGTATAATCAAGAACCTCAATACAATGCCCCATGAGGAGATCGAGCTGGATATAGAGGTGGAGGACGAGGTAGAGGAGGATTTGGAAGAGGTAGAGGTCTAGTAGTGTGAAAAAACTACCAATAGACAAGACATTATTCAAGGGAATGTCCACTCCCACCAATGACGTGTATGTACTGTCACGCAACAGACCATGATACAGAGGAATGCCCAACACTTTTGGGAAAGATTCAAGAAAAGAGGAACCAGAACAACTAGAATGTTCAGTGGATCTCTACAGAAGCCATAGATGATGGAAGAAATATCAACATAGTCATGAGAGGAGGATCCAAGATAGGACCTGACATAGTAAGACAAGATCCAACACAACACCAATGGGTGAAGAAAAACACTGAAACACAGAAGCAATTTGATGTGCAGAAATAAAAAGAGACATTCAAGGAGGCCAGATAGGAGTTCCTCAAAAAATATGTTGTGTCAAAATCATCTGCGCAACATAATTAGAACATACCAATGTATGAGATGTCTCCATCAATGGACCACACTAGTGAAGCACAACCTGTCGAACAAGTAAGTAACATAAGAAATGTTCTGCAATCCTGTGTTAAGTTATTAAAGGATCCATCATCTGTCAAAGTCTTACAAAATATGATAGAAATATGTAACATAGAGGTAGAGGGGAAATTAGAGAAGAAAACAGTCAATCACCTCCATACAAGAAGGAGGACAAGCAGGGAATTTAGAGTCAATGCTAACATTGGGGATTTTAATATGGGGGATATTATACTGGGCTTAGGCTATGAGGTAAATGTTTTATCTAAGAAGACATGGAAGTTTATGTGAGAACCCACATTAGTCTATTCACCTTTCCAACTGAAGTAACTGAATCAACAAAGAGTTCTACCAACTGGAAGGCTTAAAGGTGTGGTAGTAGATTTGGATGGAGTGCGCACTAAGGCAAACTTTGAAGTAATAGAGATTGTAGATGGCACAACACCATATCCAACATTGCTTGGAATGGATTGGGAATTTGATAAAAAGGCCATAATAAACTTGAAGACAAGGAAAATGAAATTTGAATCAGGTGAGTATAGAGTCATTGCACCATTATATCCTTAAGAAGGAGAAAGGTTTGTAGAACCCACCTATTTAGATCTGGAGGAAATCAACCAATTGTACAGAACCATCATGCACGAAGAATATTATGTCAACCCAACTGAAAATGGGGTACTTAGCCGGAGAAGCATCACGTCATGTGCTTCTAACTCAGATACAAGTCTGGAGAATTGGAAGAAGATATTACATGAAGTCTACATAAGAAGGTGTGCAAGAATAGACCGCACAATAAGATGGGTTGGTAAAGAGATAAGAGAACCTCGCAGTTTTCATGGGCTAAATGACTTAGAGGAATTTTTGACCAAATATCAAGAGGAAGTATTAAATAATAAAAGGCGCTTAGCCCTAGATATTGAAATCAAGGATACACCTGCAAGATGGTGGGTTGTGCACAAAGAAACAATTCAGGACTTGTACCAATGTAAGTGATTATTGCGCATTAGATTTGGTTCAGAACAAGGAAGAAATAAAATGTAGAGGTATGATGGGAAAGGGACACCAGCAAGACACTTGGAGAAGTGTAGGACACAATGGAGGATGAAACCACTAGAATAATGGCCTTATAATTTCATCCACATATTGAAAGAAATCCTAGAAAACTGGTATGTAGACCAGGAGATGCGCAGAGATACTACTAAATGGACAACATTACAACAGAACTTTGTAGTAACTTTCTAATTTGAACATGAAAACCCCAACATTGATTCAACACTGAAGAAGATAAAATGTGTAATATTTATTGATGAAACAGAGGTTGAACTCATGACAGAGTACCAACAACAGAATAGACAGACAATCAAAGAACTATTGTCATGCTATCATGTTGAAGAGGAAGTACCAAATGAAGATGAACTGCACAATATTCAGATTACAGAAATTGGAGAAAGAGAGGCGGAAGGTCCATCTTTGGAGTTAGAAGTATTTGTTGCACCTATCAAGGTGAAGAAATTCAACATTGACACAATTGATAAACCTAAAATGGAAAGTATTGGAGACTATTGGGATGAACAAATAGTAGAAAGAATAATAGAGTTACTGCGTGAATATAATGACTTGTTCCCAACGAACTTTACATATATGAAGGGAAGAACATGAGAGCTAGGAGAGATGAATATACCTCTCAAACTTGAGGCAAGACCTGTAAGGAAGAGACCTTACAGACCGAACCCAGTGTATAAGCAAAAGTTGAAGGCATAAATTGACAAAATGTTGGAAGCTGGTATCATAGAACTAGTAGAGGAATCTGAATGGATAAGTCCTATGGTAGTGCAAGAAAAGAAACAAGGCAGGATTAAGATCTGTGTAGATTTGAGAAAATTGAATGATGTTTGATTACATGACCCTTTTCCTACCCCTTTCACAGATGAAGTCTTAGAGAACTTGGGAGGCCAAGAAGCATATTCATTTACAGATGGATTCTCATGTTACCATAAGATCAAGATAGCTCCAGAAGACATGTATAAGACTAATTTTGCTACAGAATGGGGATCCTACCAATACACAGTCATGCCTTTTGGGTTGAAGAATGCACCAACCATATTTTCAAGAGTACTCATAGCATATTTTAAGGAATTCATATATAATTTTTTAGATGTATATATAGATGAATGGACTGTGCATAGTCTATTAAAGGACCATGTATAAGTGTTAAGGTTAATGTTGGAAAGATGCAGGCAATGCCAGATATCATTGAACATCAAGAAGTGCATTTTTGGGACACCTTTTGGAATATTGTTGGGACATATAATGTGTAAAAAAGTTTTACTAGTGGATCATGCTAATATTGTATTCATTGTCAGCTTACCACCACCAAAATCAGTGCACCAATTGAGAGCAACACTGGGACATATAGGCTATTACAGGAAATTTATAAAAGGGTATGCGTAAATCACTGTGCTAGTGGAAAAAATGATAAAGAAGGATATATGATTATAGTGGAATGAGGACTTTAAGAAAGGGTTGGACACCTTAAAAGAAAAAATGGTCACAACACCTACCTTAGTATTCCCAGATTGGGAAAAGACATTTCATCTGCATGTATATGCATCAGCCATAACACTTGGAGAAATTATGGTGCAACTAGGAGAAGGGGATTTAGACCATCCTATAGACTTTGAAAGAAGAAAATTATCAAAATCAGAGAATAATTACAACACCACAGAAAGAGAAGGCCTAGCCATGGTATATTCACTTCAGAAGTTCATGCACTATTTACTGGGGAAACATTTTAATATGTTCAGAGATCATTCGGTCCTCAAATATCTAGTCAACAAGCTAGTGTTGGCGGGGAGGATCTATAGATGGTTGTTGTTATTCCAAGAATTTGATTTCGAAGTGATAGTCAAACCAGGGAAGCTGAATGTAGGACCTAATCACCTGTCAAGGGTAACTAATGGAGAAGAACCCACCGACTTGGAAGACAAATTCCCTGATGCGTAGCTATTTTCAGTACAAGTAGCTGATGAATATTTTGCTGATATTTTTGAATACTTAAGTACAAGGATTGCACCACAATATTTCAACACTGCACATAAGAAAAATATGGTAGTCAGATCTACAGAGTATCAACTTATTGCAGGATACTTATATAAGATGGGCGCAAACAACATTTTGAGAAGGTGTGTATTAGAGCAAGAAAGGCACATAATTTTGGTATAAGCTCATGAAGGTATCGTTGGAGGACACTATGCAGGAAAAGCTACCATGCAGAAGGTATTGTGCGCAAGATTATGGTGGACAACAGTCCATAGAGATGCTAGGGAATATTTCTAGAAATGTGATGTATGTCAGAGGGTGGGAAAACCCAACATAAGGGATTAGATGCCCCTAAGACCACAAGTAACTCTATTGGTATTTGACAAATGGGAAATAGAATTTGTTGGACCAATAAATCCACCAACAAAATGGTCAGGAGTGAGATATATTATCATTGCGATAGAATATTTAACAAGATAGGAAGAAGCAACACCATTCAAAGACTGGAGCGTAGAGACACAAACACACTTCTTGTTTGAGTAAGTGATCACCAAATTTGGATGTCTAATAATTTTGATGAGTGACCAAGGAACTCACTTTATCAATAGTACTATCAAGGATATGACTAAGGAGTTCTAATTTTATCACTAGAAGAGTAAACCATACCATCCTCAGGCAAATGGAGTACTAGAATCCTTCAATAAGATCTTGGAGAATGCTCTGGCTAAGATTTGCAATGTCAACAGGGATGATTGGGACTTGAAAATTCCAGCAGTACTATGGGAATATAGGACCACTTGTAAGAAGTTGACATGACATACACCATTCAAATTGGTGTATGGGCATGAAGCAATAGTACCATTAGAATTTTGGGTACCCAATTTGTGTGTAGAAGTAATTAACAACATGACAGAAAGAGGCGCAGTAAAGGAGAGGTTAAATCAGCTAATGGAAATGGAAGAGGATAGGATTCTAGCAAGATTTCACCAAGAAGTACAAAAAGCAAGAGACAAAGCTTGGCATGACAGACACATAAAGAGGAAGAGTTTCAGGGAAGGAGACCTAGTTTTACTCTATGAAAGGAAATGTTTTCAACATCCTGAAAAATTTAGAATGCATTGTCTAGGGACCTATGAAGTAAAGACTGTCATAGATGGAGGATTTGTAAATCTAAAGGATCTGGTAGAAATAGAACTGAAAGGAATGATCAACGTGAGTTGACTGAAACTATATAGGGATAGTGGACCTCCTAACACTTAAAAGTTACAATGCAGTAACAAACAATGTACATAGTGTACCATAATAGAGAGGAGGACAAAAAAAGGATAAAAAGAAATAAAAAGGCGAAAAAGAAGGAAAAATAAATACAAAATTAGAAAAGAAAGAAAATACAAAAACAACAAAAAAATTTGTGCACAGTAATTACCACGACAAACATCAGAAGACAACACAGAGTAAAAATTGAAGTCGGTGCAAATGCATGAAAAAAGTGAAAAATGAACACGACCAGGTCTATAAAAGGCGAAAAGCACACATATATTCAAAACTTAGTGAATTTGGAGCTTAGAGCGAGAAAAATAATACGTTCCCTAGTTATCAGTTCATGAAAAAGAAAATAAGGTTTAGAAATTTAGAGAGGATGACTCCACCCAAGTTTGGCACAACATGCCATTTTGTTCGGATTACTCAATAGGGCCAAAGGTGCAAGGAAAGAATGGAATAACCTGAGCATGTGGTCGAGATGGAGGATGTTACCACATCCGATCCAGAATCCATTAGGCCGACGCAAGTCGAGGAAGAGATTCCCACCACATAGCAAGGAGAAGTAGGGCAGAGCTTTAGGGCTCGGAATGAAATTTCAAACCCTAACCCCAAGACACCCACAAATATCGATGAAACAATGGGACCATGACAGTTCCAGGCACATGAAGAGGTGTTGGTGGAGGACATCATTGATCGACCAGAGTCCACCAGAGAGGAAGAAGACATTGATGCAGTAAAGGAAGACACATATGTTACAGGCCAGTAAAGAAAAACACCAGAATCGATGGAGATTACCCTCCCTTTTCTCCCATACGCAGTCATCATTGTCGACGACATGTTGGGAAAGGTACCTAAGTTGAGGTATGCTAACCACAATGTGCGCAACGTGACCAAGTTTCCAGAGTTAGCCGAGGATAACTACTTGATAAACATGGGGGAAATTGGACCCCTAGGGAAACCCGTGATGGAGCCCACGCAGTGGATCACAAGGCTCTACAACTTAGGAATCATGAATCTATTGGACATACCGCACTTTGGGCACAGTAAGAATGTCATAATTTTCATTAAAAAACTAGTCACCCATGTCCACAGAGGCATCCTATGGATGGATATACCAGTGTAGATCGACGTGCCATTGATTTCCAAGATCATAGGACTTCCCACATTCGAGGAACAACCTAAAGAGTATTTATATAATAAAGCGTGCGAAAAAGAACTAGCAGAACAAGTTAAAGTGCAGTTTGGGACTACCTGGGGAAATAGAGGTATTGTCATTAAGGAAATTAATGACAACATGACAAGGTTCTTGAGAAAACTGATGGCGTGTAAAATACTGAGGAAATGTTGTAGAGAGGAATCACCATCAGGTGTTATTTCCATAGATGCACAGTGCGCGAAGGGAGTCATGTTCAACTAGGTGTCGTACCTGTTGAACCAGTTTATAATAGACTTTCGAGACGCACAGGATAATGGAACTGAGTTCCAATATTCCTGGTTAATTATACTAATAGCACTGGAAGGGTGGAAAGAGCCCAAAGTTTCTACATTCCTAGACAAAATGGGAAAGTGTTATTTGGCCAGGTATGAGTCCCTCTGGCAGGAAAAGGACAGTAAGACAAAGTAGGAAAATAACACTGTTTTTTCCATGTTGCTAGAGGAAATCCAACAATGCACAACACATATGTGGCACATACCAATGGAGGTATCACAAGAAAAATATGGGATAGACAAATTCAAGGCATCCAGACATCATGTATGGATCCAAGCCATGAGGGATCCTAAGAAGGAGTGGCTTGAGATGCATTACTGCATCACAAAAAAGGATGTGGAATGGATCATTAAATATTGGCCTACGCAGTGGAATTTACCAGTAGAGAAACCATCCACGAGGACAGGCACAATGTATTCCTCCAAGCCCAAGGATACGAGCAAAGTAGGCTCGTCATCCTGAAGAGGTAGCCTAGATGACAATACCAGAACAACCACAGCATGAACCCAACCAAGTGGGAGCAATGCAGTACCGAAATGATCGAGGAGAACACCCACAACAACAAGGAAAGGAAGCGGACCATAGAAGGGGAAAAATGGAGATGAAACAAGCCACAGAAGAAAGAGTCTAGAGAACAACAAGTGGGGTGAATCCCTCACATAAAACAAGGAAGCCTACACAAGGAAAATATGTGTGCAAGAAAATAAAATATGAAACTGAGGACCCAGACATCACCCTAACAGAGGATGATGTAGAGCTCGTCGTGGATAAGGTCCAATACAAGAATGAAGAAGTGGTCATATTTTCATAGGTGCAATAGGAAGAAATTGTGGCTAATATCCTAGAGGTTCATGAGAATATACAACAACTACGAAGCTAGGTAGGATCACCGACCATCACACAACAACAACAGAAAACACAATGACCACTTTGGTAGAAAGAAGGCGAAGAGATTGTGCAATTTGTCGTCCAGGGTAGGGAGACCTTTTTGGTAACATGCCAGATGATCAAGTTCAATTAGGAGATGAAGTAGAAACCCTTGGAGGAAGTATAAAAAGTTGAGATGGTCATGGCACACATACCTACAAAGGCCTTATATGAGATACAAGATAATGTCATGCAATAAGTGCAATATAGGGCTCGCACGGATGCCACAAATTTAGAAGTGGGTAGAGGGGTCACGAGGATGTTCCAAATAAAATGTGACCAGTTGACCATGGAGAAGGAAGAAGAGAAAGAACATGCAAATAGGTTGGAGCAGGGATTGACAATGGTGTACAACTGCATCCCAAACAACGCGCAAGCAACATAGAGAAGTGTAGAGGAGAAGATCAACCTCATTGTACAAACCATTGATCAATACAGATAGGAGATTGAGGAACTAAAGGAAAGGATCAATCCCATGAATACTCCTAAGGTTCAAGAGAAGAGGAAAGAAGAATCTGCACTCCAAATGGAGGAAATGGAGAAACAAATAAGTGCAGCAGAAGAAATGTTCAGTAGAGCTGCACAACTCTGGATAGCACTGGAAGAGGACGAGCAAGTCCAATAGTGGGACCAAGAAGAATAAAGAGTCAGCACAACCATACAATACCGCAAATATAGGCATAAAATAATAAGCATCACTGAGCGCCTAAAGGGTACCTAGGTGAAGAAACTGCAGACAGAGTTGAAAGTAGCATAGATGCTGAAGAAAGAAAGACAAGCGCAAGTGGAACCCCTTCAAGAGAAAGAACACAAATGATCACGTAGTCAGAGGAGGAAAACAAAAACATGGCACAATCATAGACAAAGAGAGAAACATTGATCCAGGAGGAGATCATATCACAATCAGTGGAGGCACTCACAGGAAACGCTGCACAGGTCAAGGCAAGAGGAAGGGAACTCCCAGACAAGTTCCAGCGCCCGACAGAGGCTTTTCAGGGAGTGCACACTACCTAGGTGATTCAGGATGAGCCACGTGTCAGTTTTGGGGGCCTTTTGGGTGCATGCTTATTTTGAGAAAGTACCAATTTTGGTAAGGTAAGGCCCAATTTTGGAGGACAAATGGAAGGAAAAGAAACACGTGCGAGGGAAATCCACATGCAAAGGAGGAACGCATGCAAGGAGCGCAAGCAGGAAAACCTAACCACATTAGGGTTAGGGTTTTGGTAAGAGATTGTAACAACTAAGAAGCTTGTGAATTAGTATAAATAAGAACCTAGGAGGTCTAGGTCGTGGTTGGAGGTAGTTCTTTTGGGATCAACTGGAATACTGATTCAGTTCGACTATTGTAGTTTGATATGATATTGTAAGATGTTGAGCTATAGAAGAGTCAAGTAACTAGATCTTGAGGGTTAGATCATAGGTTGAGGAGCTTGGTGTGATCTAGTCCTCCTCAAAGAGGTCGATGAACCTTTCTCATGATTGTATGATTGGAGAAATAGTGTGCACAATGCCATATTTTGCAGCAAAACTAATAAAAGAGCCTAAGAATCCAGATCTTTGTGGATGTAGCTCAGGAGGGGGTGAACCATGGTAAAACTTATGTTATGTGTGTTGTTTATTACATATTTACCTTCTGTCAGTAGTTATTTTATGAATGGATGGATGAATGGTTCAGTTATATCTAATAGAATGCATGCATGGATTAAAAGATGAATGAATCTTAGGAATAATAGAGAGAATAATCAGATCAAGGCCTGAAAAAGATCAATTATAATCCCATATCCCCATTCTTTCCTAGACTACAAGCACTTGAGCTTTGCAGTCACCCATAGAGATATCTCGGGTGAGATTACGCAATATATTTTGTTTGTAGTGTTGCCTTCTGGTTTAGCAGGAGGGCCAGTAGTTTTAAAGGGTTTTGTTGGAAACTTGTTCAGATCTGAACCTGGGTCAACCCAAGAAGTAGATAGAAAGATTAATAACCAACAAATTGGTAGAAATATTGTCTGAGATTATCAAAAATGATATTTTGGCAGTTACACAAGAATAACCAGGGAGCTTCCCCAGTTTCCATATGTCTTCATACCTTCTAGACATAATGTGCATCGCTCACAGGTACCCGAACATGGGGTGGAGTTGGTTTCCCATTGATGCCGCTATCCATATCTATTGCAAGGTGCTTTGGGAGCACAAATATCAGACAAATTATCAAAGGATATGTGAAAAATTCCTTGCCCCACTGTACGAGTTTATTTTTTGCACCTCCCCACCTTTTTTGACTGACATGGCCATAACAGTTATAAGAAGGATTGGGGATTGGTATTTAATGGAACATGGTACATATATAAGGATACACGGTGCAATGAAATCACCACATCTACTTCCTCAGTTCGTCCCTAACAAGCTTGTGCTCTAGGAAGTAGCATAACAAACCATCATACATGGGGTTGGAGGAATGTTATATAGATCAAAGAAAGCCATTTAGCCTCCATTTCCTCTTTACGATGCCAACTACTTCTTTGAAAACACCAAACAAGCCAAGGAAAAAGTAGGCATCTTGTTTTCCTACCATTTTGGAGAGCAAAGGTTCCAAAAGAATGACCCCAAGAACATCATCAAAGAGAATTTTCATAGCATGAGACTCCCATATGAGTACACCACTAAGTTATGGGAAGAATAATGAGTACATAAAAACACCATGACTTATGATAAGTTCATTTTCAACAGGCGCGGTCAACTAAAATGTAGGATCATGGAGAAAGAATATGTGAGAGAGAAAACCAAAAAAGATGCAGAGAGATATGAAGTTGAGAGATCTCCCCCCATCTCCTCTCTACACATTCAGGTTCCACATAAGAGGATGAAGAAGCACCAACCGATAGAAAGATAAGGGACAAAGAGAAGGTGCTAAAGAGGAGGAATGATACTAAAAATAAACAAAATCTAGAAGGTGACAAAGCAAAGGCCAGGGTAGAAAATGAAGAAAAAGAAAAAGCGGAATATGAAGCAAAAGCTGTTGCTGGAAAGGAAAAAGAGTTAGCTGAAGCAGTAAGAGTAGAAAAAAAATTAGCATAAAAGGAAGTAGCAGATAGAGTTGTTGAAGAGGAAAGACAAAAGAAGAATGCAGATGATAGAGAGGGTAACACACACCTGATGGACTTGGATTTCCTTGGAACATCCATTGCAGGCAGAGGATAAGAAAAAATGAGTGGTGGTTTAGGTCTCAGACCTTGGGAACCTTTTCAGTCAGCCAAAATATTGGATCTACGCAGTTTTACATATGATAGAATAACCGACTGAATCGTACAAGAAAGGGTAAAAAATGTTCCACCAGTAGAAGGAGCTCCTTTGTCAGTAGTGACTCAGGTCCCTGTCAGAGGAGATGTTAGGGAAGACCCCATGGAAACATCTAGGGATATGTTTTCATTCATGGATGCAACTGTGGACAATATACAAAGTTTGTGCCAACAGAACGAAGATAAGGAAATGTGGATCAAAAAGTTATAAGAGAAGCTCCAAGAAATTAAGATTGATGAAAGGAGTCTTCTCAATTCTAAAACCAGCGTGGAAAATGTGAGGAATGATCTAGAAGGTGTCATAATCGATATGTATGCCAACCTGCATCTCTTCCAAAATGTAGCTACAATATTTATTGAACAAAATGACCGGATGCAAATGAAACTAAAACAATACAACACTATATGGGAAGTTATAACATACATTTATACCTAGATAGTGGAGAATCCTAACGTGCCTCCGAAGTTGTATAGACCCTAAAAATCAACCAGGAAGAAATACCTATATGAGTTAGATCATTGCCAACAGATAGGGAAACGAGATGACAAAGAAGTAACCAAAGCAATGGGGATTTGTTCAAGAATCCACAAAGCTACTCAAGAATCGATAAGGAATCGTCATCTCCCAAGGTTAGATGAGATTCGAAAGAATTTGTTCATGGAATATTTAGTGAATTCAGTTCAGGAAAGTACGAGTAAAAGGAGACAAATAGTCGAAGCATCAACCTTTGTTTCAATTGATCTTATTGATCGACATTTACTACAACCGATGAAGCTCCATATTATGATACATGCTTATATGACAAGATTGGAGAAAGATATGAGTTCCGTGGATGATAGCATCGCCATGATAGAAGAAATGATGGAACAATTATCTTACAGGGGGATTGAGTCACTGTATTAGCAATTGGAAGTCTGGATAGCTTATCTCCAGAGAAAAAGTTCATAGGAAAAATACAAACAACTATTTTTTCTTTCATACTTTTCCTAACTACCTCAAATTTCATCCTTCTTTCCACTTGTCATGAGAGAAGTGAATGTGAACAGTTTTGTAACTGACTCTTCAAGAAGAAAGTGAAAAGACAACGAGGAGTTACTACTTTTTGTATAAAATGGAATAAACACTCCTTGAACAAGGACTTTTTTTGGATTTTCAAGCATTGTATAGACCAAATAACTTTTTCGAGCACTTATACAATGTTAATGAATATTTAGAAGCCCTCAAGGCCAACATGTTATAGAAGGAATTATGTGTAGAAATAGATTGAGGCTTTGAACTACTTCAAGTAAATATATTTTTTGTTTCTATGGACTGTAAGAATGCATTGTTTGTTGTAGACTAATCCTTATGCAATCTTAATCATTCTGCAGTTATTGGTGTTTCTTTGAATATTTCCATGCCTTGAGTTTTGTGAGTTATTACAGTATATGTTGTTTTGATGTAGACTAATCTGATTATACACATATGTATGCTATTGTTGCCAATCTTTCTCCTTTTTTACAACTAACTGTATTAAAAAAATTTCAAAGTTTTGGTTGCATTATAACTCACCAGTTACTTTAGCATGCTCCTATATAGGATATGTTAACATAGATTAGTGATAGATTAGTTTTCCTTACACACATAGTATTCATATACATATTTGCATTGCATACACCCACTTCATTGGTATACTAGACCGTAACCAGTAAGAAAACCATTAGATATCAATAAATGGCATCCAGGCCAAATTCCAAATGGGACTACTAAACTAAACAATGTATATCTAATTGGGACCTTAGACTGAGGAGTACCCCTTGTTGTTGTCGGGCGAAGTTGAAACTGTCAACAAAATTAGCGCTAGAAGGCCATATTTTATGGATTACATACATGAACTAAACAATAACCAAAATCAATATTCAATGAGTAATCCTAGCTCACAACCTACCTTGTTTCCTAGGGTCGAGTCTGAACAAGAAGTTATTTACAAAGACTCAAAGGCTAATTTTGGAAGTGCTTCTGGTAGTCCTGAAATACATATTGAGACTTGGTTTCGTTTACCTCAAGAAGAACTTCACGAAACCCATAGAATTACTTATGCTTACGTGAAACTGCTTGGAAAATTACCTACAACCTTTGAACTCCCTAGGAGAAAAGAAAATTGTGTAGGATGTCCTAGAACAAATCCTGATTTTTACGTTGAATTTGTATATGACCTTATTGAAACTGCATTATAAGAGGTCATGATACCCTTAAGCAAAGTTTCACATTTCCTTATTGATCCTGAAGAATAATTTGAAGGTGAACAATCAAAAATAACCATAGAACAAATAATGGGAGAAAACATGATTCATAGAGAGGTTATACCATGATGGAGATCCCAAGGAGCTCTCAATATGGCTGGAGAACTTCATGAAATGCCAAGGAAGTTTGATAAAATCTTACCAAAATTTTACCCAGACAAACCCGGATCACCAGAATATCATGTTAATAATTTCCTTTTAGCCGTACATCTTCTAGGTGTCGAACATGATGACGTAGTATGTAGGCCATTTCCTTACACATTTTCGGGAAAATATTCTACTTGGTACTTCAGCCTACCCGTTGGATCTATCACAGACTGGGATAGTTTCGAAATGATCTTTATGAGGAAGTTTGGGGAAAGAAAAACAACGACATCCCTGCATAATGAATTAGGAGCTATCAGAATGGACAAGAGGGAAAGAGTAAAAGATTTCAACCAGATATTTATTAATGTCTTGATTAAGTTTCCTCATGAAGTCTCTCCCACTCAATCATTTTCCATTGAATATTATACAACTGCATTAACCCCCTCCACAGGAATGTTTGTAAAACTATCTAAAAGAAACACATTGGAATTAAACTTTGATGAGGTTGAAACCGTGGAAAGAGAGTTATCTTCATATGACCAACATCCATGTTATGAGGAAACCGAGTCAGCTAGGAAGAATCCACTACTACTAACTAAGCCACCTGACAAGGAATCTAAGGATATCGATAATTGGTCAAAATGGTTAAGAAGTTATCCAATGAAGTGGTGGATCTTAAAAATAATGTTGGTGAAGGATCATCGAAGCCACAAACTTTCTGCCCATTTTTTAAGAAACCAGACAACCCATCGCAACCACCTAAACCACCACACATGGATTTCAACTTGGATAGTTTTAGCAACAATAATTGTTTCTCCTATCACTAAAAAAATCATACCGAATGAACGTGTCCCTAGTAAGGTCAACTGTATGACCCTAGTGATAAACCATTTGCTAGATCAACAGAGTTTAGATGATGAAATTCATGCAAAAGATCCTTCTGATACTACTAACAAAACCCCCCAGAATCAGTTATGTCCTTTTGGGACTGGTGTGTAGAATCAGATGATGAACAAATTGAAGAAATCCATACCGGAGTTGTTAAGTAGCTACCCTGAAAGGATATAAATTACGCAACAAAGGTCCACCATCTGACACCCCATCCTCCAAAAAAGAAAATATTCCCCTTAGAAAAATAACACCTCCCCCTGTTCTCCCAAAACAAAGAAACACAGTTCTAGAAAAAATAATAAAAAAACTGGCAAGACTGTTGTAGAAAATAAAGATAAACCAATCACGTCTAGCACTGTTGAAAATAACAAAAAGGTGATTCAAGAAAAATTCGGGAAAACTAAGGATGATTCAAACTCTCACTCTCTATATTATAATGCAATCAAAGATATGAAGAAGATTAAATCCAATATTTCCATGTTCGATATTTTCTCTCTCTCACAACAACGTGAACTTTTACATGATGCTTTCAAACCTCTTGAGACTCAAACAAAAACTATCATAACTGCTGAAATCTTAATCTTCGTAAGTGACGCACAAGAAATCCACAAAGTAGAGATAACAACACTACAAACACAACAAGCATAGGTGATGTTTCGAAATATCAAGTACCACCTTTTCTATTTACTTACAAATTTTTTAATTTCAATGTACATAATTGTTTGGCAGATTTTGGTGCCTCTTCCAAGTCTTTTTATGTTTTCCAAAAAATATATGTTGTCCAACAAATAACGAAAACTAGGATCATCCAGTTAGATAGGACAAACGTTAAAGTAAAAGGAGAACTCAGAGATGTATCAATCATATTGTCATATGATCCCAAAGTTCATCAGACTATAGACATAGTTGTGGTAGACATTCCATAGAGTTATGGTTTTCTCTTGAGCATAGATTGGTCAGCCAAAATTCAAGTTTATTTCACTATTGATTGGTCTCATCTGTAGATTCATTATAAGGGCAAAAAAAATCAAATTCAGGTTAACAACAAAGCACACATGAAGCACGCAGTGACGAAATTGGAGGGTAAAACAAATCCCATTGGCTTTGCTAATTCCGTCTTGGGAAATTATTTTTTTGAGACTGATTATGGTTGTTACGGAGCTTAGACTTCTAAAATACCATTAGAACTAAAATCAAGCCTACACCCACACATACATAATGGTGTTTGTCTAGTACTTACTAACTTAGGATTTAGTTTGATTAACAAGACTAAAATTCATGATCTATGGACCATATTTTTTGATGGCTCTAAAACACACGATGGAGTCTGCATAGGATGTGTTATAATTGACCCCAGCCAAGGAAAAAATCGCACATCATTCCATTTAGAGTTTGAATGCACCAAAAACATTGTTGAATATGAAGCCTTAGTGCAAGGCCTCAAAAAGGCCATTGACCTCAAGGTAAAACACCTTAAAGTGTTTGGTGATTCTAAGATCATTTTTCGACAGGTAAGAAATACTATTCATTGCCTGCCTCCGCATCTAAAATCCTATCAGCAAGAGGTATAAAGTATACTCTATTCATTTGATGCATTTAATATTAATTCTATACCTCATGATCACAATATATATGCAGATATTTTGGCCCATGCAACATCTAGGTTTATGCCTCCTGACGATGGTTTTTCGGTTGAACTGATGTTTAGTCCATCCATACATGAAAATGTCATGATTGGAGAGTGTTCGACACTGATTCTCAAATTTTCGACTTTATTACTAGTTCAGACACATTCCAAGAATCAGTGATTGATGATGAGATAATCAAAAAGATTTGCAAGCTTATCGAGAAGAAACTAATAAGGTCAAGACAAATTGTGTTCCAAAGAATGCTTTGACTCTTGAAAAGTTATTTGATTTACAATCGAGGTTCAGGAGGCCAGCTAATCTGAAGAACAAGAGATCCACGATAATGCATTTCTTAGTCAATATGGGAACATCTGAACAAACTAATTATGTTAACTTGGGAACCTGCTATTCAGATTCAGAAAAGCACACATTCATAGAATTATTCAATGAGTATCGAGATGTTTTTGCTTGAACATATGATGACTTGAAGACGTATGATACACAAATTATACATGTAATTATGATCAAAGAAGGGATCAAGCCGTTTCAGCAGAATCTCAGAAATATACATCCGACTCTCAAACCTTTGATACAAAAGGAACTCAAGAAGTTGTTAGATTCTCAAATAATTTTTAAAGTAAGACATTCGACTTGGGTATCTAATATGGTGCCCGTAATGAAAAAGTTGGGAGAAATAATAATCTGTATAGATTTCTGAAATCTAAATCACACTTCCGACAAAGATAACTATCCAGTTCCCCCAATGTAACAAATCCTGCAACTCGTCTCTGGGTCTCAAATGTTCTCTCTATAAGATGGATTTTCGGGATACAATTAGGTTCTTGTGGAAGAACCATACTAATTAAATACCATGTTCTGGACTAAATGGGGAACTTATTCTTATAGAAGAATTCCCTTTGATATTATGAACGCCGTAGCTACCCTTAAGAGATAAATGGAGATTTATTTCAAAGGATTATCTGGTCAAAGCATGGTGTTTTACCTTGATGACGTCACCAATTATTCTAAAAAAATAGAAGACCAACCAAAACATCTAAAGCAGATCTTCGAATGTTGCTGAAAAAATGGAATTTATCTTAATCCCAAGAAAATTGTATTCATTGTTTCAAAAGGATTTTTATTGGGACACTTTGTTTATAAAGAAGGGATTTCAGTGGATCCAAAGAGAACCAAATCCCTTCTACAAATTGCTCCACCGCACAACAAGAGGTCCATGCAATTGTTTTTTGGCAGAATCAATTTCATCAGAAGATTCATTCCATATTTTGCTGAAATTGTAAAACCTTTACAAAAGATGATTAAAAATCATGTGCAATTCAAATGGATGCCATTGGAAAAGGAAGGATTTTAAAACATTAAATTTGTTATAGTCAATGCACCATATCTTCGGAGTCCTGATTTTTCCAAATATTTCCTATTATATACATTCGCATTTGATCATTCACTAGCCACAATACTCATGCAAAAGGATGAACAAGGAGATGAGTACTTTGTCTCTTTTAGGAGAACTAGGTTACAAGGTGTTGAACTGAATTATCCTTCGGTGGACAAGTAATCCTTTGTATTCCATAAAGAAATCAAGCACTTCATACCATAGATCCTAAAAAATCGCACTAAAGTAATCGTCCCACACCCATAAATGAGATCCCTCTTCGTTCAAAAGGGATTGGGTGAAAGAAGAGGGAATTGGATGACATCTCTACAAGAGTATGACCTCGAATTCAAACCAGCCAATATTGTGAAAGGTCGAGGATTGTGTAAATTAGTGACACAAGGAGCTAACGTTGAAGAACAAGAGGATGGTTGGCAAGATGAACCAATAATGTATGCTCATTAGGTTCCATACATTCTAGCCATTGAAGGTGTTGGATTACTGAGAGGGGGGGTGAATAAGTAATAGAGAAATTTAATCCCTTTTAACCATATAATCCAAGTGTTATATTAATGAAGCATTATCATCCAATAACTGTAGAGTAAATAAGCAATGAACAAATGAACAATCATACACATACACAGTACACCAGTGTTTTACATGGAAACCCAAATTGGGAGAAAACCACAAAATGCTTTTTCTTATATGTATTGAAGAATTACATTCATTGGAAGCACCAA
>SNQJ01S0025673.1:170100-182999 GCA_010110895.2 Picea sitchensis
ACATACCTCTGGTGATTATGTACTCTTCATCTTCTGAATCTTCTTGACATGGTGAACATAATTCTTCTTGATTTGTATCTGCATCTTCTTTGACATTTTTTGAATCTGTGATGGGTGAATAATATATGCCATGTAACTTATCCCAAAGTTCTTTTGTTGATGAACATTTACCAACCTTTTCTCTTACCAGATTAGGTATTCCTTCCCAGATGAAATCCATTACTAGTTTGTTATTCTTCCTCAATTCTTTCTTGGCTGCATTATTTTCCCATTTTGAACTATCATATCCTGTAACAACTGATAGCCAAATATAATGTCTCTGTGCCTATAAAAATACTCTGTTTCTTATGCTCCACATCTCATACTTAAAACCATTATGACCATTAAACATTGGTACTCCATTCTCAAAATAATCCATGATCTCCTTCCAGTGGTTAAACTATTTCCCGAAGGAACTGACTCGTATACCAATTGTTAGATTACTAAGATTGGAGGTGAATCAATAATAGAGCAATTTAATCATTTTTAACCATATAATCCAAGTGTTATATAAATGTAGCATTATCATCCAATAACTGCAGAGTATATAAGAAATGAACAAATGAACAATCATACACATACACAATACACCATTATTTTACGTGGAAACCCAAAGCGGGAGAAAACCACATAACACTTTTTCTTATATGTTTTGAGGAGTTAGATTCATTGGAAGCACCAACTTCCTTTGTTTTCCAGCTGCAACTAGAAGGAGGCTCAACCCCCCTAGTTTCTCAGGCTACAACCTAAGGGAAGCTCCAAATCCCCAATTCTCTGGCTACAACCAAAGGACGCTACAACCCTTTATGTTCTCAGGCTACAACCACCTGTCCTTGCCTCGACCAACCGCCCTGACGTATAAGTATAATGATGGAACCACTGTCACACTATCATTGTGAGATATACTATTGTAAACCTGTACCAATCAACATGTAGCATAAAAAAGTGCATCAACCATGCACCAACCTGTACAAAACCTGTACCATGAACAAGTGCATCAACCATGCACCAAACCTGTACAAAACCTATACCATGAACAAGTGCATTAACCATGCACCAAACATGTACAAATAACATGTCAGAACAACCTATCCAAACAACCTATCACAACAACTTGTCTCATCAATATTATCAACCAAATCAAATCTACTCACCAAGATCAATCACCAAGACAACTCTCAAAGATGTGCATCAACCAACCATAACCCAACAACTCATAATCATCACCAAGATCAATATGTTCTTCTAATAATATACCAATAAAAGTATGTTGCATCATCCATAAACCATGTGTCAACAATACTAACAAGTGCTTCCATCCATGTACCAAGTATGTACCAATCATGTATCAACTACTCATCAACTATGACTCATCAAGATGTACCAACATCATCAACTATACACCTCATGTATGTGCCACCTCATCAACTATGTGTCTCAATCATGTACCCAACATGTACCTTAACCAAAATCCCTCATCAATTTGATCATCCAAATAATATGTGTAACTTTGTAATAGATCTGGTGTATATGATCAAATACCTACAAACCTTCATTAACTTTCACAGCAAGAGACTAGCATTTTCATCAACCTTTCCTTTAGTCTCACATGACTAGTTTGGGATTAATCAACAACCCTAACTTGAAATAATCATAACTATGTACCTGTAATGAATAAAGATCTGAAAATATTACACAATGTTCTTCAGTTTGGTTTATGAAATTCCTCCAGGTGTCACTACTTGGAACCTCTCAGAAAAGGAGTTATAACAAAAATGGCACACCTAGTTGAATTATGGCTTATTCTATAGAGAGACCTTATACAACGTGACCTGCACAAAATATTTGTTGAATGGATCTGAAAATGTTACAGAGTACTAGATATTGTACGCTAACCAACACATTTGGTCTTACTGAATTTGGATCTATTATGAATAAGTTGTGACGTTGTTACCCTAAACACCTTTTTTAGACTAGTTTCATGACTAGCCACAAACCCTATTTTCCACGGAGTGTAACTCCAAAAATACAACGACCCACAAGCTAAATTTTTTATCATAGATACTTGGATATGTTTCCTCAATGACCTATCAATTTCACGATATTAAGTGTTCTATAGAAAAGGTTATTGCGAAAATGGTGAGATGACCTGTAAATAACATACGTTAGAAAGCATCATCGAATTTATTCTCCCTTGAATTCCGACCTTCTTTTCTTCACCTTCCCTCTGAAATTAAGCTTATATATACTTTGGTTACCTCAGTCACCTATAGATATTCAATTTTCTCAAGTGTGATATAAAATGAGAGAGCCTTGCCTCTTATTTATACTCCAAATATCTTCCTTAGAAGCATCTTCTAGGTCACTTAACCCATTTCTAGGTCACTTAACCTATTTCTAGGTCACTTAACCTATTTTCCTCCTTTTTAGGGTTAACCAGTTTTCCTAATTAGAAATTTCTCCATTACTTTATCATTATATACTCCTCTTTGACTTTGTCACCTCACTTTATCATTTAAATAATCTTCTTTGATTTTGTTACTTCACTTTATTATTTAAATAATCATTGTTGACTTTGTCACTTTACTTTATCATTTAAATAATAATTTCTTGTTTCCAAGCTCTTTGACTTCTTTGACCTTTTGGGGCTTCAAGCCAACATATGAGGGTCCTCCAACTTCGTAAGGCCATAACTCTCTAACCGTGAGGAGTTATGTGACGTTCCACATACCACCAGAAATGGAATGACATGTACTATCCATAAAGAATAGTCTTGCCTTCAAATATATCAAAACACATACCATTATCCATCAAACAAACTTGGGTCCATTACCCAAACCTGGGTTCTCCAACTTCTCATGGCCATAACTCTCTAACCATGAGGAGTTAGCACATACCACCAGAAATGGAATGAATTGTACTATCCATATAGAATAGTATTACCTTAAAATATATTAAGACTCATACCATTATACATGAAACAACCTTGGGTCCATTACCCAAACCTTTGTGCTACCAGAATTCGCTACTAGACTTTCTCCAAGGGTTGACATCAATCACTAAGGGTTGACATAAATCTAAAATATCACTCTCCAATAGTTGACATTAATGAAAACTAACAATACATACCAACTATCCATCAACCTAAGCCAATTGTATGAAAATATCCCCCTTTGGCATTGATGGCAACACTTAGTCATGATAACATTCATGCTTATAATATTTATCAATGTTTCAATCTCTCCCCCTTTGAAATCAATGGCAAAGGGTATCTCCCTTTGGGGTTGCTCCCCTTGAATGAACTCTCATTGGGGATGTTCCCCCTATCTACATGCCTTTGATCGTTATTTGTGTTTATAATCCTCTGATTACTCTCTTTCCCTTCATATGAATAATATCTCCCCCTTTGACAAAGGGTATCACTCTGAAGTCATATCACTCATTCTTCCCTTGTGACAATCGCTCCCCTTGGAAACATGCCTCTATTCTCTCTCTCCAAGAATTTACCTTTGCATTTGATAAATATCTCCCCCTTTTTCCTATTTATGGTGCTTCCTCGTGTACATCTAAGACATATAAGATAAGCATTCAAAAGCACTCATTTTGGAGTAGAAATTACTCCTAGTCTCTGGCGAAGATACTCAAGGGCTTCCCATGGAAGCGGTTTTGTAAAGATGTATGCCACTTGTTCTTTTGTTCCCACATATTCAATTTTGATGTTCTTCTCTGCAACCTGTTCCCATAGAAAGTGATACTTGATTGGAATGTGCTTTGTCTTGGAGTGCATCATCGGGTTTTTTGAGATACTGATGGTGCTTGTATTATCAAAATAGATTGGAATGGGCTCATCATACTCAACCTATATATCTGTCAAAGTTTTTGTCATCCATAGAACTTGTGCACAACATGATGCCACGGCAATATACTATGCCTCGCCTGTAGATAAGGATATTGATGATTATTTCTTTCTTAGCCAAGATACTAAACACTCACCCAAGTAGAATGTTGCTCCAATGGTTCTTCGTTGGTCATCAAGGCAACCTGCCCAATCTGCACTTGTGTAGGTAATAAGTGATAGATCCTTTCCTTTTGGATACCAAAATCCAAACTCTTATGTTTCTTTGAGATATCTGAAAATCCTCTTCACTGCTAATACATGTGATTCCTTTTGTGCTACTTGAAATTGTGGGACCTGTCCAACTACCTGCATTACATCTTGTATGGATGTTGTTACATATAGTAAGATACTGTTATAACCCTAAATTGCACCGCACATGCTTACCTGGCATTAGGGCAACTCATATCCCTTCTTTGCCAATGCACTGCTGAACAACTCTTTGAAAATCCTCTTTTATAAAGTCCCACGTGCCCTAATCCATTACTGCACGCGTGTACATGCTGGATGACCCAAAACAACCCACGTGGACTGACTAAAGCACGAAAAAAGGAAAGTTTCTAATGGAGAACAAAAGCTATGGGTGAGTTAATTGAAACTCCTGGCCATGCATGGTCGAGGGTTCGTCCAAATACCTAGCTCCTTCTAGCCTATAAAAGAAGGGGTAGGGGTCCCATTTGGGAGAGGAAAAATATAGCAAAGAAACTCTGCCCATTTACGTATTCCCATTGTCCCAATCCTTTAGCCTTTCCTTGTGCCAAAGGAGATTCAAAGAAAAGTAGTTGGAGGATAGTTGAAGAGGATCCCAGGATCAGGTTCGCAGAGCGGTGGCCGGTCTCAACTTTTGTAAGTTGACTCATTCAATGTAATAAAGAAAGTGATTTTCCTGTCCCAATTCATGAACTTTTTATAGTTTGATTAGCATATGTTTGGATTTCTAACCCATTAGTATATAAGTAGGATGCATGCATAGTTGTTGCTTATCTTGGATGCAGGTCATCTTTGGAAGGAGTATTGCGAACGAGTAATCAAGCACAATGGAGGATCGACATCAAACGCCAGGAACGAGGTAGGTTGATCTTTCCNTCTAGGGATGAAGGTAGAAAGTAGTTTCTCTTCGGTCATATCTGCATGCAAAGTATGAACTCTATTTTCTAGTCCGTAGGGAGTTTTTCCCCACAACAAAATTGGCGACTGTACTGGGGAGACTCTCTAGGGTTCCTGGAATTTTATTTAGTTTTTGGGTAGTTTTAAAGACTAGTTTTTCTTGCCTATTTTTTCTTTTAGTTTCTGTAAGGTTTGAGCTAGTAGCGAGTCTGGTTTTGCATACCAGCTTTCCCTGTCTTTTGCTTGACTGTGTTTTTTAGGACCCATAGAGGTACACGTGGCCTACATAAGGTCTGCATGCATGTGCCCGCGCCCTACTCTTTTACAGCCCACGTGTGAACGCTAGCTGAAGAGGTAACAGTAGCGTGTAGAGTTCAAAGAACTTCAGAGGCAATCATCCTCTTCCCTGTCATAATCACACATTCTCAGGGGGTTTTCTAGAATTCTGTCTGAGTCTTGTTTGCTAGTAGTCCTATCTCAGATTGTTTTTGCCTTATCAATTTTTCCTTACGTTATTTGTTTTTCTGTTAAAAAGAGTGTTCAAGCCTTCAAGAGATCCTGGTTATCAGTATCAGTGGTCTCTTCCTGGTTCTGGGTTCTCTATTTTCATTTTTCTCAGAGTTTAGATATACACGTGGTCTGTACAAGGTCATCCTGCGTGTACACACCCTCTGTATCAATCCAGTGCGCATTCACACACATGCCGTTTGATTAACAGTCGCGTGCTTGTATAGGATACTTTTTGTTAAGGGTAAGGCAATCATCCTTTCCCTTGATAAGAATTATTCCTCTTAGGTGTTTGAATCTCTGTGTGAGCAGTCAATAGCTTAGGATTAATCTTACCCTTAGCTTGCTTTTTCTCAGTTAAAAATAAAAGAATTTTTAAAAGGTTTTTAGACAAGTGTGAGAGTCATTGTTTAAAAAAAAAAAAAAAAATTGCTAGTGTGTGATTTTTGACCTGATTCTATGCGATCTGCAATTAGGCCAGAATTATTTTTCTTGGTTTTGCTTGTCGGTATTTTTCCTTTCTTGCTTTACTAGCATTTAAATAAAAAAAAATCTCTTTTCCTTTCCTTATTTGGTTGAAAATTATGTTTCTGCATTATTAGCCAGGGAAGAGTCATTTATTTCATAAGTTTTTGCAGTTCACTTAGATCATAAGTAGATCATAGGCGAGTGAAATTCCTTTGAGTTTGTTGTCCAAAATCTTAGAAAAGTTAAAAAAAATAAATTGAAAAGTTGTTGAAATTTTGCATTAAGTAAAAATTTTGTTTCCATCTTTTTTGTTCATTCATTACTTTCGTCTTTTTCACATCATCAGTTTCACCTTCATACCCCTTGACATAAGACAAAGCCATAAAATTAATGCTAAATTTAAAATCTACTAGACTTTTATGTTTGTAGGGTTCACCAACTAGTTCAGGATTAGGGCCTTAGATTAGGTTGGAGAGGAAACTCTTCAAGGCCATTTAAAAAAAAAACATTGGAGTCTGAGTTAGGGAGTGTCTAAGTTCAGTGTTGTGAAAGTTATCTGGGACCCCCTCTAACACAAGGGATAAACACAAGGTTGCGTGCAGAAAGGTAGCGGAGATAACCCCTCCAAAGCTGGACCAATCATAGTGGAGAACACATATAGAGGGCTTGTTTTGGGATTTTGTTATTTGCATTTGCCATGGGGCTTCATGGGTCTTGAATCCATTCGAGGTCCTCAGTTTTCTTCTGGACCATTTTCTCTCGATACCCTTGACAGGTTTCGGGCTTGATACCTTGCTCATTGTGGTCTACCTGACTTTTGACTGTACCCGCCTGGTGACTGTTTGCGTGCTGGCAACCTAGTTGCCAATCTTTTCAAGGACATACACAGGTGAATGCTCTAGTGTTGGTTGTTGTAACTATTTTTCCAGTTAATTTAGTGTTTGCATGTCTTATCTTCTAGGGATTCTTTTTTAGTGTGTGTTACTTTTGAACGTTTCGACTACCTTAGAGTGTCTTGGATCTTCTCACACAATGGAGGATCCCAAACTCCACTGGTCACAAAGGCTTGTTGGCCTACCACCGGTTACACTAGAGCCACCCCTGCCACCTTTAAGGCGAAAGCTAGACCAACAAGGGTCTTTTGAAGCAACCGGGTTACAAACCATTATGCCCAACCAAACCCCGAAGGAATCGACCATTTTGGACCTTGAAGCAACCTCTCTTGTCCTATTTGAAACCCCAACCACTGATTTCTTGGCACCTTTCATTGTACCAATTCAATTTTACAAGCGCTAGACAGTGTTTCACATAGCAATGGAAACAAATGTTGTTACTCCTTTTGGGAATTCTTCAATTCCCACTACGGTTGTCACCACAGGAGATTTTTCACCTCCTAACCCACCGTCGTTGGTCCAAGCCACCATGGTCTCGACCAAAACTACTGCACACAGTGGTCCAATCCCGTCTTTGGCAGTGGCCACAACCCCTTTCACACCTAGTGCGACAGGCCCTCCGTTCTCATACGAGATGCCTAGTTCAAGTACAAGTCATGTACTTTCCTACTCCACTTTACAGACTTTGGGTCTGGGGGTAGGGAGCTCTATCACTCCTCTACAAGGTCACATGGGGGGCACTCCTGCTCCTTTTAACACTTTTCCTTACAGTGGAGGTCATATCCCTCCTTCATCCCCTTCACTCGGTGGTTCGCATCAACAATCCGCCGGGAAACCTACACAAAATAGTTTATTTTGAGCGGGGAGTCAAGGACCACCTTTGCATGGTATGCCGGTAGGTTTGACACCATTTTCTTTGAATGGAACATTTGGTAACAACACCTTCTAGTCATCTTCTTTGCCGACTGGGGGCAACCCCATTTTTGGACAATCTACTCCTATGCAGGGTACTATTCCTGCATAGGGGGAAAACCTAGCAAGACCTTTGAATTCAGGGTAGGGATCCATTCCCTCATCCAGAATGCCGATCTAGGGTAATTCTTTCCACAATCAATGGAACCCTAGACATACAACTATGCCTATCCCCATGGGACTGACATGTGGTAATCCTTCCCAAAGTCCTTAGAATATAATGCATGCCCAACCATCTATGTCCTATTTGGGAAATCAGCCAATGATGTCTCCACATATGCAAAATTCTTACACTGACCAGGGCCATGGTTTCTACTAGAATCCTAGCCAGTAGCCAAACTTTTCCTAGAAACCTGGTGCCAGTCAAACTCCAGGCCCCTTTTTCCCAGGTTATCACCAACAACCCAAACTACCTTTCCTGGCAACTTTGCACTTGCCAGATTTGACAAGGTTGTTGAATGACCCTATTTGTCATGATTTGTGTTGGCCTCCTATGCCAATGAAGTTTCCTTCAGACATTCCAAAGTTCAAATCCAAGCCTAACGAAGATCCGGGAGATCATGTGACCACCTTCCATATTTGGTTCTCATCTAAATCATTGAAACATGAATCCGTACAGTTGCGATTATTTCAACGTACTCTCATTGGGAGTGCCGCGAAATGGTACATTGAGCTCGATCACTCAAGATACTCTTCTTTTGGCTAACTGGTGATGGCTTTCCTGAACCATTTCTAGTTGCTTGTGAGATACGACGCTGGCACAGAGCTGCTCACCAATTTTGAATAGACAACAATGGACCATATCTCTGATCACATCCGAGAATGGAGACACCGAAAGAGTTTAATCAAAGTACTAGTCCCACCATCATTCCTGCTTGAGTGGTTCCTTAAGTCTCTGGTACCACAGTTATCCAAAGACATTGTGACGTCAGGATTTTTCTTCAAAGAAGACGCCATCATGAAGGCTCAACAATTTGAGCTCATCTATTCTCAATCTGGTTTATTATACAACATCTTGCCAGATGCGTCATGTTCAATACTGGATAAAACTAGACAGAGAGTTGGACCACATGCTGATGGTATTGTTGGTTCAACACAAACAAAGCCTACTGAGCAATTGACCAAGCAGTTGCAACAGTTATCTATACAACACAAAACTGCCAGCCAAACTACTGCTTTGGCTGCTCCCCCTATCAAAATGTCAGAAGTACACACCATGCACTCGACTAACCCAAAGGCCACCCAACAACCTGAAGGAAAGAAAAAACAATGAAAGAAGGGTAAGGGGGATAAAAAACCCAACGATAATGTTGGGGGGGAAAACACTGAAAAATGAAAGGCAAGGTATCCATGCAACTTGTGTGTGGAAGACCACCCAACCCATCTATGTCCTCGACTTGCAGAAGCCCAAAAATTTGTCATGCAGCAACAACAGGCGGTGTTGACTAACCCATTTCAACATGGACAAAATCTAACTCAAGCCTCTGCAAGCATGGAAGGGGCCAGCCAAGAAACCTACCCGCATCCGTGAATGTATATATGGTTAGGGGTGATGCTTTTATATCGACTAGAGCGCACGACTATAGTAAACCAAGCGCTTCTGAGAAAGGTAAAGAAGTTGACCTCCCATCTCTTCCTCTACAAATTGATAAGATGTTGGGAGAAATAATGACATGCATTCCAAAAGGTGCATTTAAAAAAGCTTCTCATAACCCAAACGTAAGGGCCGCCCAGAACTACTTTGTGGTGGAGGATTTATCACAAACCCCTTGTGCGATGTCCACGTTGGAGGTCCTCCAAAGCTACCCTTCTCAAAGGAAAGCCTTGTTAACCGCTTTGGGCTCTACTGAGACTTGTAATCTGGGTACCATCATGTTAGATACAACCGACTTAAAACCTCATCTTCCTTACCACGTAGCGTTTCAGATAGTAGTGGCTTATCCCGTGAAAAATTTTACTCAAAAAATCTTCCACACAGTGGTTGATGAGGGTGCCTTGACATGCATTATGTCGCTGGCATGTTGGAAGGCCATTGGCCAACCTGTTTGTCTCCATCACCTACTCTCCTCACTGCTTTCAACAGTCATTTGTTTTGACCACATGGCATTGTTCCTTCTTTCCCCGTGCAGTTAGGAGGGAAGACCGTGTGTGTTGAAGTAGCGGTAGTCGTTTCTCCCCTCTACTATAACCTCTTTTTAGTATGGAGTTGGAATTATTCTATGCAAGCTATGGTTGCTGCATTTTTCTGGGTCTTGTTGTTTCCACACGAGGGCCAGATAGTGACCATCGATCAATTGTCTTTCTCTAGACCGAACCCTACTTTGGGGGCATCCACGGTCCCGATGATTGATAATCCTCAAACAGGTGTTGTTAACGTAGGAGTTGGTTTGTGCCCATCCTTGATGGGTACCTTCGATTACCTGCCCCCTCATGATGACATCAAATTTATATCCAATCACCATAATGTTGAGATTTTTTAAGTTTCGTCGTTCCGCATGACTTACTTCAAGGATCCATGGATACTTCCTTCCCCATCGGCCACGATGGATGAGCTAGGGCACCCAAGCATTTACATGCCCTTGCCTTCCATTGAAGTAGCGTACTCTTTAGTCCAGCAAGCTTCAGCTAACACTGATCCGACTCCTACACAAGAGTTAGATCCACTTCTAGAGCCTATTTGGGCTCAAGGTTCTCTCGCTAACATCGATTCATTAGACTTAGTCTTACCTTCTGACGAAGCAATAATCAAAGCAATGACTAGTATGGACAAACCTTGGGAAGATCTTCATCACAGATCATATTTTCTCCCAGATTTAAGCTGAATCGAAGCAGGAGAATTCACCGTGACCATGATGGGAGACCAGTCGTGTCCCGTTAATCTCTTATCTACACATGAAATTTATTCTAAGGGCAATATGGAAACCAATCAATATAAAACTATACACATGAAACTATACCAATCAATATCTCCCGAAACCCTAGTGTCATGGAGAACCTCTTCGTCGGAGCCGATTGCTCCCCTGAAGAGATTCAAATCTACACAGATCTTTTCAAAGAATTCTGCGATGTTTTTGCTTGGTCTTATGAGGAAATGCCAGGTATTGATCCAAAAATAGTTGAACATGAAATCACAACGTATCCTAATACCAAGCCTGTCAGACATAAGCTTCGTCTAGTTAATCCTAAGAAAGCAGCAGTCATCAAGATTGAGGTTGAGAAATTGCTAAAGGCAGGTTTTATCTATCCTATCCATTTGACCCAATGGGTGTCAAATCCTATGCCGGTCAATAAAAAACAAGGCACGATTCGTGTATCAACCGACTTCCTTGATTTGAACAAGGCATGTCCTAAAGATAATTTCCCAACACCATTCATCGACTAGATTATTGATGAATGTGCTAGTTGCGAAGCCTTTTCTTTCATGGATGTTTTTTTGGGATATAATCAAATCCAAATCAAACCCGAAGACCAACACAAAATGGCATTCATTTGTCCTTGGGGTACATTCACATATCTTAAAATGCCTTTTGGTCTTAAAAATGCTGGAGCCACCTTCCAGCAAGCCGTGTCTTTTTCTTTTCATGATCTCAATCATATAGTCAAGGCCTATCTAGATGATTTAGCATCACGATCTCGTAAGAGAATGGATCATCCCACACACCTTAGACTGATCTTTGAACGTTGTCGCTACTTTCGGATTCGCTTGAATAAAAAAAAAGTGCAGCTTCTGCGTAACATCAGGATGTTTGTTAGGTTTCATCGTATCAACAACAGGGATCATGGTCGATCCTCTCAAGGTGGAGGCAATAATCCAGTTTCCCCCCCCATGCACAATCCTTCAACTTCAGAGTCTACAAGGCAAGGCAAACTTTTTACGATGCTTCATTGCCAACTATGCTGAAATCACCAAGAGCTTTATGCGCTTACTGAAGAAAGACGTTCCTTTTTACTGGGATGATGTTGCTCAATGCTCTTTAGACGCATTAAAACATGCCCTCACAACTGCCCCTCTACTACGACCACCTAACTATAACAAAGATTTCTTATTATATCTAGCTGCCACAGAGTCAACCATTGGCATGGTTTTAGTTCAAGAAGATGATTTGTTCTCAGAATACGTGATCTATTACCTGAGCCGAGGCCTCGTAGGACCGGAACTCAATTATTCTCATATCGAAAAACTTGCATTGGCAGTAGTTCATGTTGTTCAACAGTTCTGTCATTATGTCCTGTTTCGCAAGACCACCGTCATTGCTATCGTGAATCCATTCCAGTACATGTTGACACGACGGGTAATAGGTGGAAAAATCAGTAGATGGATAGTCATCCTCCAAGAGTTTGACTTAGACTTCATTTCAGCAAAGTCCAAAAAGTCATTGGTCTTTGTAGAGCTTATTTCGGAACTTCCGATGGAGTCAGGTGACGTTGTGCCTAAAGAATTGCCTATTCAGAGAGATATTTTTTTTATCACATCTTCAGATCCCTGGTACGGAGATATACTTATCTATCTCTAGACTTTGAAGTGCCCCACTTCTGCTTCTCGTGATGAGCATTGGCGTATATGCCATCAGGCTAAGAATTGTCTCATACTCGATGATACATTGTATCAGAGAGGTGTAGACTGTATCTTACGTCGATGTCTCACTCATGAGGAGGCAATTATCGTGCTTAATGATTTCCATACTGGAGCCTATGGCGGTCATTTGTCTGGGTTGTCAATAACCCAAAAGATTCTATGAGAAAGTTATTTCTGGCCGACACTTATCAAAGATTGTATAGAATCAGTCAAGAAGTGCCATGCTTGCCAAATCTTCTCTCGGAAGATGAGGGCACATCCCACTCCCATGTTTCCTCTCATCACAATTGGTCCCTTCACCAAGTGGGGGATTGATTACACTACTTGCAACCCCCCTTCAGCAAGAGGGCACTGCTATATCATCATAGTTGTAGACTACTTCACTAAGTGGGTCGAAGCTATGCCAACGTTTAAAGATGATGGAGAGACTGCAACTCTCTTT
>SNQJ01S0025673.1:183049-198119 GCA_010110895.2 Picea sitchensis
CATCACCCTACTACCCCCAAGCCAATGGGCAGGTGGAAGCTGTAAACAAAACTCTTAAGACTATTCTACAATGAACTATCAACTCAGCCAAGTCAAATTGACATTTGATGTTATACTTGACATTATGGGCTTACCAAACATCTATTAATATTGCAACCGGTTTCTCACCTTTTCAACTTGTTTACGGGCTGGAGGCAGTCTTACCCATCGAATGTCAGATTCCATCTCTAAAATTGGCAGTACAATTATTGCTAGACACTTCTCCACTTGAAGAATGGTTAGTGCACCTTGAGAAACTCAATGAGAAGCATCGTGATGCGGCCCTGGTCAATGAGGCTCACAAACATAAGGTCAAGTGTCAGTATGATAGGTCCATTCATTCTTGGATTTTCTCTAAAGGTGACCTTGTTCTGGTCTATGACCAAGATAAGGACCCCCTGGGGGCAGGAAAATTCAAACCCATGTGGTTCGGACCTTTCATCATAAAAGAGGTATTAAAAAAGAGGGCTTATCGTCTGGTTGATTTTGAAAGGAATGATTTGGCGGAGACTAGAAATGGGCTCTACCTCAAGAAGTATTACTCATAGGCCGGTCACTGTGGGTAACTTTTTGTAACATATGTATAGTCTTTGTACTATTACTTTTTAGTTTCTTTTAAATTTTATGGACGTGTCATTGATGTTCTCTTTCATCAATATGGTAGATGTCAAGTGATTCCAAGGTGTTCATTGGGTATGCAGACAGTGCTAGTTGACACACTCGGAGGCTTGCCTCCACAGCTTGGGTAATATTTACACCTCAGGGCCATTTGTTATCTTCCGGAGGTATATGCTTAGGTGACACCACAAATAATGTCGCCGAGTATAGTGCAGTCATTGAGTTGCTTCGTGATGCCTTTTCATTGGGTATCTCTCATCTCCGAGTCTATATCGATGCTCAACTGGTTGTGTCTCAGCTAAACAGAGTATACCGGATTCATGATCCAACCTTACACTGACGATTCCTTAGGGTACGTCTCTTAGAATGAAACTTTGATTATATTACATATTTTCATGTTCCTAGGAGATTAAACCAAATTACAGATACTCTAGCTAATCAAATTTTAGATTGGCATCTTGCACACATATGAAAGAACATTGACATAAGCATGTAAATACATTTTTGCACATGTAATCCATAAGACACAAAAGATCAAAAAAACATATATAATATCATAAAGTAACCAGAGTACATAGATGGACGCAAGTGCCTCAAAAATAGGACCAATAACGAGTCACAGGGGTTATGCCCTCAAAAAATATATACAAGTAGTGCTTGTGGCACATAAAAAGTCTAAATAGGTTTAGGGCCTATGAGCCCTGTTATACTGGTCCACAGCATGGGCTAAATGCCTAAACAATCGGACCCACGTCCGAGGTGCCCCCACTACATGAGGCTGCATGGATGGTGGCAGGTCCTCTATCTATGCCATTAGGACTGTGCGAGTGAATGTAGTAAAGTTCCGCTCAACTCATCTAAGTACCCTCTCAGCCTCCCCAGATGGGAGGTTTCCTATTACTGCTGGTCCCCTGGCAGCGGCAGCTGCAGCTTCGGGCCGAGGACGACGCCTGTTCCGTGCATAATCGGCAGGTCGCCCTGGTCCCACATCTGCATGCAACAAACGTATATCCATCAAATACTTTGGCATATAAAAAAAAATGATATATATAACAAAAACGACATAAAAATTACATATACAACAAAAAAACTACAAAGGTGGAGACTTACCCATTTCCCCTCACTCCTCACCAGGAGGCATGGGTATCTTAGGATCTCTAGAAAAGTCTATCCCTGCATATGGGTAATCCTCGATCACAGGGATCTGTCGTGACAGCCATGCAAAAAGTTTATCATCGAAGGACTCATTGGTCCTTCCACCACCCTGTCATGACAGTAATACTACCCATCTACATACTGCAGGAAAATAGGCTTGATGTCCTCATACCACTTCCCAAGGACTAAAGCTTGGAACTCTCTCGAAAAAGAAGGAACACAAAATAGTCCCAAACCCGAAGTTCCTCTGTGCCTGTTGAAAACAATCTGTCAACTGCCTCTTCATACACTCTAGTAGTGTGGTACTCCAGTCAAAAATTTTTGCATTCAAGCACTGGATACCACAGTTCATCTATGCACGGGATGCCTGATGCAAGGTTGTCGAACCGGTAGTCTGGCCAATGAGCAATAATATTTCTTGTAGTGATAGGTTAGTAATCTTACTTATGGGCACCTGTGATCTCAAATGGTTTATCCTAGCCTCACAGTGCAGGGCTATCATTTCCTCTATGTTATGCGGCCCCGATGGAAATGTCCTAAAATTGACTGGTTCCCCTCTCCTTGAGAGGCCAGTCAAAAAGTAGATATCCTCGGTTGTGGGCACCAGTGATTTCCCCTCTAGTATGAAGGCCTCTGCATCAGGGTGCCAATAGTCAACAAAGGCATTCAGTAGCCTCGGTTGCGCCCGCATAAATTGACACGGGAAGAACTTTAGAAAACCACACTGCATCAACACCGCCACGGCATTCGGATCTCACGTGACCAACTCACTAACTTCTTCATGCTCCCTTTCCCTCCAGTGGACATACATCCTGCCAAAACAACCAAGTTCAGAAGGGTGAGTGATTTCTCTTTAGTTCTTTTTGTCCATAAAGGTGGGTCCACGTGTGCTGTCTAGGTGATAGTCGTGTGTACACGCGGGCAGGTTTTACTCTTCCCGAGTGTACACGCGACCTGTCCAGAGACAGCCCACGTGGACCTAGGGCCAACCTTTTAAAGGTCGACGTCCAACCAAAAAATGAAATCAAAAGAAAAAAGAAAGAATTGAATAGCTAGATAGGGGAGTTTGTACTTACTTGGTCCAAGCGGAAGTTCGTTTCATCCACTGTAGCTCTTAGAATCACCATTTTTATCAAAGGGGGTCTTTTGGCTCCAGAGTCAATTTCCAAATCAGCAATGGTGATAATGAGCTACTAGCTTCTATTTATAGACTTTTTGGCCTCTTTTTGTCACTTTTTTGGCCTCCCTTATCATTTTCTTTATACCAAAAACCATTTGGAGTGATTCAGGAGTTATATGGGAGGGATTTGATCGGGTATTGGGACATTTTTTTTGAGTTTTGAGGAAATTTCGACGGTCCATGAAATTTTTTCCAAGAATGAACTTGAGCATATAGGTTAGGTTACTACCACGAATTTTGCATCTCGTTGTCTTTTTCCTCTGCCATAGGATTGATCCCATCAGGTTGTGACATGGAACCATCATATTTTCTTTAGAAGTGTCGCAACTTGGCGGTAGAGCTTACCAGAACATGGGTGCCCTAGGTAGGTCCTGGTTACATTATGGTGTCCATGCCTTCTCTAACACACTGTAGGCTCGAGAGTCCTTATAATATTTCCTGAATATGAGTTTGAGCCTCATTTGCATGATTCTTCTTTTCTCTTGATCTCACCCTCAGGACTCCCAAAAAATAACGGGTCTTCTTTTAATCCCTTTTCAGACCCTTTAAACATGAAAAGATTGTTGAGTGATCTTGTGGCCTTTCACGCTTATTAAATTGAAATTTTAAGTCACGTCTGTCCAGCGGTAGTTTACCCCTTTTTCGGTCCGAACGGTCACCTGTACGAACAAAGATATACTCTATGGAACTTTCGTTCTATAGAAGAGTACTCTTAGGTATAATTTTATCCCTTTTTTGGGCCCGAGGGACTAAAATTATGAAGAAGGAACCCCCACGGAGTCCATAGTTAAGCTCTTTTCAGACTCCCTAAAATTGAAAAGATTTTAGAGTGACCTTATTCTTTCACACTCGTTAAAATGGTTTTGAATAAACATCTTGTCGGTGCTAGTTTACCCCTTTTTCAAACTGACTAGACTACCTTCGAAAAAGGTACCCCAATGGAGTCTCCTTTTATGATTTTTTAGACTCTCTAAACATGAAAAACCATCGAGCTTATCTTCTCTGGACTCGTTAAACTTACATCGAAGGATGTTACCATTGTGTGTTTTGTTAACTGCATTTTCATACCTTATACGCCAGCCTTGTAATAGTTTGCTTTTGCATCTTAACACCTTTGGCCCCTGGAGGATTTTTCCCGAGTATCATTCTACTAGAACATCAGTCTTGTCCTTGTGCCTTGAGATTGTATGTTTGCAACACTCGTTCATCCTTCGTAACGTAATATTACTTTATTCTTTTTTCACAATTATTGAAAAGAACAAAAAAATCAAATATACCCCAAAAAGAGGAAGGGAAAAGTATTTTCTTTATTGGTAGCATAATGAGTCACCCTTGGATAAAGCACATATGTTCATTTATTCATTAGACTATGGGATGTAGTATGACCTTAGGAATCTTTTCTCACTATATAGAGTTGTGTCCTCCACCATTTGGTTATCCTTCCAAACATATGGAGAGTTTGCATTGTCTCCTACTTCATAGACTTATGATTAATGCCATGCTACCTGAGTCTCATTATTTGTCGTGCTATTATCCAAGGGAAGTTTGTCACCAAGCCTGATTCGACCCCTCTGCAATATGTCTCTTGTCCTCATACCCGGCCATCCTGAACATCCAATCAAGTCCTTTTTCAAAATCACTGAAGCCTTCAGTCTGATCATCAATATTATCAAGTCCATGACCGATGAGCCATCGAAGACCTCTGGGTAGTGCAGTCGTACACTCATATTACACTCCTACCTGAGTTTTGAAGATTTTGAAGTTGTTGCTCGAGCTCTGAAGATCTCATCTCTAACCATCAGGTCGAATAAGATTTTGGAAGATGGATACTCTATATGTATATCTTTATGATTTTGAGATGTAGCTCTGTTGTGTATTGTTCGTGGCTACTCTTTATAGTTATTTGACATGGATCTATAGTGTATTTGATTGGTAGCCATGATTCTATTTTATCCCGGGCATGGGCATGCCCGCCTCGATGAGACATTTGTTATTTTGCAGATGGCAACTCCTGGTTCCTGATCCTTGGGCTCAATCGTTCAGCACATCAGTAAATATTGGTAATCTATTTCAGCCATCAGATGCTCTTCTGACCTCACACATTAGGGGACATCTGTTATGACCCTAAATTGCACCACACATTCTTACCTGGCATCAGGCCAACTCATATCCCTTCTTTGCCAAAGAATTGTTGAACAACTTTTTGAAAATCTTCTTTTATAAAGGCCCATGCATCCTAATCCATTACTTCACGCGTGTACACACTGGCTGACCCAAAATAGCCCATGTGGACCGACAAAAGCATGAAAAAAGGAAAGTTTCCAACGGAGCACAAAATCTATGGGTGAGTTAACTAAAACTCCTGGCCATCCATGGCCGAGGGTTTGTCCAAATACCTAGCTCCTTCTAGCCTATAAAAGAAGGGGTAGGGGTCCCATTTGGGAGAGGAAAAATATAGCAAAGAAACTCTGCCCATTTACATATTCCTATTGTCCCAACCCTTTAGCCTTTCCTTGTGCCAAAGGAGATTCAAAGAAAAGCAGTTGGAGGACAGTCGAAGAGGATCCTAGGATCAAGTTCACGGAGTGGTGGCCGGTCTCAACTTTTGTAAGTTGACTCATTCAAAGTAACAAAGAAAGTGCTTTTCCCAACCCAATTCATGAACTTTTTATAGTTTGATTAGTATATGTTTGGATTTCTAACTCGTTAGTATATAAGTAGGATGCATGCATAGTTGTTGCTTGTCTTGGATGTAGGTTAGCTTTGGAAGGAGTATTGAGAACGAGTAATCAAGAAAAAAGAAAGGGTCAACATCAAACACTGGGAATGAGGTAGGTTGATCTTTCCATGCATTTACTAAGAAAAGGGGATTTACATCTAGGGATGAAGGTAGATAGTAGTTTCTCTTCGGTCATATCTGCATGCAAAGTCTGAACTCTATTTGCTAGTCCGTAGGAACTTTTTCCCCACAACAGATACCAATCATTGACCTATATTTCCTCTGGTCTGTAGATTTTGAATCATCATCTTTTCTCAACTTGCAAATGGTTTGCATAGGAGTGGTAACTGGTTTGAAATCTTCCATTCCGAACCTCTTTAGCATTTCTATGATATACTTAGTATGAGAAATAAAAATTCCTTGGTTTCCTTGAAATATATGAAGACCCAAAAAGAAGAATAGTTCTCCAAGTAATGACATTTCAAATTCATTATGCATATGTTGGCATGTTTTACAGGCAGTGTATGCTTGTCATTGATGGAAAGAACAACATCAACGATGGCTTGCCTACAGGCAAAAAAAACATCAACGATGTCATGTGTACAGGAAAGTACAATAGCAATGATGGATGGAATACAAGTATAATGTGCCAGGCAGGCACCAACAGTATTTTGGGGAGATGCAGTAGAGCAAGCTCGTGAAGACCAGAAGAGATAGTGCAAGAGTGTGTTTGTTCATTTGATGACAAACATGCAGGAAAGGAATATCAACAACGATGATGGCATGGAAAGATTAGAAGTGTAAACTCCATTTCAGAGTTTTGGATACTGAGATTTCAGATACAGAAAGTTGGAGATGTCAAGGACCCTCACGATAGGAATCCCGAAGTGGCGAAATGAGAAATGCGGAAATATGTTGGTCCGACTCCATTTCAAAGTTTCGGATACCGAGATTTCACAGACCAGGAGTTGGAGATGTCAAGGAACCTCACGATAGGAGTCCCAAAGTGGTGAAATGTGAAATGCTGAAATATGTTGGTCCAACTCCATTTCAGAGTTTTGGATACCGGGATTTCCCAGACCGGGAAATCAAAGAACAAAAGAACTTTAATCTTTGAAGTCGCAATATGAAAAATCGAAAAATAATCCTTACCGTCGGATCGAGGATTGATCTAGACCATTGATCAGACACGACAAAGGCCCATGAAGTGTTGAAATCACAACAAGATCTGGACCATTAGGTCCATAGGACACGTGGTGACAGATCGTCATTTCGCTGACTGGAAAGTCAAAGGAACGGGGCTCCCTAACCTCTCGAACTCGCGATATGTGAAATCGCGAAATGCCAAAATGCGAAATTGTGACATGGAGGATATATCAGAGATCATGACATGGAGGTGTCAAGAACATTCACAACAAGAATGCCAAAATTGCGACATGCAAATTGCATGCACAAGGAGCACAGAGACTATAAGAATGTAGAACAAAAAAGAGATGGAGGTGGTTGTTGTTGAGTGTGATTGACGTGTGAAGAAGGAGGCAGAGAGCAGCAACGAAAATGCATAGAAGAGGTGTGCTACATTGAATGGACATGGCACATAGTGTAGAAATGGTAGAAGAACAGAAAGCATAAGAGGAGTGTGTAGAAGACACTGATGCAGACAGAGCAGTGTAGTGTAGCAGAACAGTGATGAGACTGGTAAGTTTTTAAAGAACTTTATATCACTGTAATAAGTGTTATTAGTAAAGATTTATATTTTAGGGTGGTAGGGAGGTGCTAGGGAGGACGATTGTCCTAAGAGGTTCAAGTGGGTTCTTGAATGCAGGGAGTTGTAGCTTCCATCTGGTTGCATCCAGAGAAACCAGGGTGGTAGGGTGGTGCAAGGGAGAAATATTGTTCTCTGTTATGCAGGTTGGTGCCTGTATGAATGGAAGTTGGTGCTTCCATCCAGTTGGTGCTGGAACACTTGGGGAGTTGGTGCTAGAGAAACCAGGGAGTTGGTTCTTCCTTCTAGTTGGTGCTAGAGAAACCAAAGATTTGGTGCTCTCCGCAGGTAGTAGCTTGCAAAACAAAGGTTGTAGCCTCATTATGAGTTGGTTCTCATATGTATGATAATGTAAAGAATGTAAAGATTACTTATCATATAAAGAAGAAGAGGTTTTTACCCTTTATGGGTTTCCTCAGGAAATATCTATCTCTGTGTATCGCATATGTGTGACTAATGCTGAATGTTCTATTGCTTATTTCCCTGCATTATTGTGATTTTCGTTGAGCGCATTGTAAAGAGTTTAAAATAAGCATAATTGTTTAAGCACGGTAACAACTGATTCACCCCCCCACCCTCTCAGTTGTCCAACAATTAGTATCATACCTGACCCCTTTTATCTAAGGGTAGATCCTAGAGCTTAAACATGTCAATCCATGAAGGAAATTCAACCAATAGGGCTCCTCTATTCAATCGAACAAACTTTGCCTTCTAGAAAGTTAAAATGAGAACCTACATAATGGCTCTAGGTGTAGATGTATGGGATGTGGCAGATACTAGTTATGGAAAGCCAGTTGTACTAGCTAATAAGGATGACAAGATAGAATTTATCTTCAATGCTAAGGCTGTAAATGCTATCTTGAGTGGTCTTGTAGAAGAAGAATTCATAAAAGTTATGCACCTAGGAAATGCCAAAGAAATGTGGGACAAAATTATTAGCAGTTATGAAGGTAATGAGAAGGTAAAGGATGCCAAGCTTCAAACCTACAGAGTATAGTTTGAACATCTGAAGATGAAAGAATATGAAACTGTTGGAAAATACTTTCTGAGAGTTGAAGAAATGTCAAATGCAATGAAAACACTTGGTGAAAAAATTCAGGAACCTTCTTTAGTTCAGAAAATTTTGAGATCTCTACCAGATAGGTTCAACCTGAAGGTCTCTGCTATAGAAGAACTTAATGATCTAAAAACCTTGAAGTTTGATCACTTCTAGGAACATTGATTGCATATGAAATGAGAATAGTTAAAGATAAGCCCACCTCCAAAGAAGAATCATTTAAGGCATAAAAGAATGAGGATTATGAGCCTGATGAAATTGAAGCAAAAGTTGTGAAGAGACTGAAGAAGGGATCATGCAAATACAAAGGTAAACTTCCTTTCAAATGTTTCAACTATGGTAAGATAGGTCATTTTGAAAATAAATGTCCTCACAAAAGAAAGCATGAGACATGTGATGATGAGGAGAAGCACAAACACATAAATTTCTTTAAAGAGAATAATTTTAAGAAGAAAAGTCTTTGTGTAAGCAATGATGATGATCCTTCAGATGATGAAGACAATGACTCCTCTATTGAATATAAACTAAATGAATTCGTACTTATGTCCAAAGAATATTATGATAATAAAAGCACAGGAAGTGAGTCTAATGAAGAAGAAGATGTGGTTGATATGGAAGGAGAACTGATCAGTGCACTAGAAGAGATTGACAAGCTCATAATTAAGAACAGAAAGCAAAAAAAATTGCTGATACAGTTTGAGAAAGACAGTAAAGAACCTAATGAAGACCTTGTCGTACTAAAAGTGGAATTAAAAGAGGCAAAGAAAATCGAAGACATTCTGAAATGATAGTTATCAGAAAAGAAGGCAAGATGTGAAGCCTTAGAACAAGAAGTAGTGAAAACTAGGAAAGAGATGGAGAAGTTTCAAGCCTTGTATAATCAGAATCTATCAAGTATCAAATCCTCATAAGGATTAGCCACCATTCTGAATTAGCAAAGGAATCCAAAGCTGAAAACTGGTTTGGGTTATGAAGAGGGATCAAGTAGTGGTAAGCCAAGAAATGAAGAACCCATCAAGTTTGTCAATTCTACAACCAATGACAACAACAAACCTGCAGAAACGAAGGAAGACAATCAACCACCCAAGACGAGTAAAGAAAAAGGTGCCAAGACTGAATCTGTAGAACAAAGAAATAATTCACTCCTGGCTCAAAGACATCATCAACATGGAAGAAATCAATTTGCTCAAAGAAGACAACCATTTTCTAGGTACAAAGAATTTTTCTATGGATATTGTTTCCACTGTTATAACTTTGGTCACAAAGCTATAAATTGTTCCTTAAGACTTATACATGAGCAATTAAGATTTCAAAGGAATAAATAGCTGCCACAACAAAGAATGATACAACCAAGTAGCAAACCATCACAGATTGCAAATTGCCAAATTAAGTCTAGAGACATGCAACTAAGGAGGTCAAGAAATAATAAACAGTCAATGAGTAGACAATGCTGCAACAATAAATTTGACCTATTGAACAATGATATTGAATGCTACTTCTGTCATAACTATGGACATAAAGCTGCAGATTGTCGCTTAAGGAATTACAAGCCAGATTTGATCCCCACTGCTAAAAATGTTAAGGTTTGGAAGAAGAAAGTGGATGACAAGTGTGGACTAGTGTTATCAGCCCAAAGACAAAAGAATCCCTGGTATATTGATAGTAGATGTTCCAAACATATGACTGGAGACAAAAGTAAGTTTCTAACTCTAAGTGAAAGAAAATCAGGGAATGTAACTTTTGGAAATGATGCACAAGGAAAAATTAAAGGTAAAGGAATGGTAAGGTTGAGTAATGGCAAAGGGAAATATCAAGATGTGTTGTTAGTAGAAGGTCTGAAACATAATCTACTTAGTGTAAATCAAGTTTTTGATCAAGGATGTGAAGTTGTTTTTACTTCTAAATACTGTAGAATAAAATCTATGAATTCAGGACAGCTAGTTGCAAAAGGGATAAGAACAGAAAACAATGTCTATGTGTTAAAAGAGGAAAAAGAAGAATGCCACTTAAGAAAGTATGATGAAAGCTGGTTATGGCAGAGGAGACTTCGACATATAAACTTTGACCACTTAATCAAGCTCAAAAATCTTGAGGCAGTAAAATATCTTCCGAGAATATCAAAGCCCCAAGATTCTATGTGTAAACCCTGCCAAGTAGGAAAGCTAACCAGGACACAATTTAAGTCCAAGAGCTCTACTTCAACAAATAAACCACTCCAACTAGTTCATATGGATTTATGTGGACCATCAAGACAGGAAGGCATCGGGAAAGAAAACTACTTCATGCTTATTATTGATGATTACTCCAGACTTACTTGGGTTGCCTTTCTCAAGGAAAAAGCTGAAGCATTTGAGAAGTTTAAAATATTTAAGGCTTTAACTGAGACTCAAACAGGCAAGAAGTTAAAGGAAGTAAGATTAGACATAGGAGGAGAGTTTATGTCAAGTGATTTCAAGGAATGTTGTGATAAGCATGGGATCAAGAGAGAATACACAATCCCAAGAACTCCACAACAAAATGGAGTAGTTGAGAGGCAAAATAGAACAATACAGCAAATGGCCAGGTCAATGATGAATGAGAAGAACATTGGTCAAACCTACTGGGTAGAAGAAATACACACAACAGTCCATGTTCTTAACAAAGCCCACCTTAGACCACAAAGTGACAAGACACCTTATGAACTGTGGTATGGGAGACTTGCTTCAATCAAACACTTCAAAGTCTTTGGAAGTAAATGCTACATAAAGAATAATGATGAGAACCTTGGAAAATATGATGACAAGGTTGATGAGAGTATCTTCTTAGGGTATGCTACAAACAGTAAAGGATACATATGCTATAATAAGAGGCTGCATAAAATGGTTGACTGTATTGATGTAAAATTTGATGAAGGAATCCCATCAAGAGAGGTGTATAGTAATGAGTCTTCTACAAAGGACACAACTAAAGCTGAAGATGAACAGGTCCAAGAATCATAAAATGAAGAATTTGAATCAGATGAAGACACAGATACTCAGACAGACTCAAATCAACAAACAACTTCAAATTCCTCCTCCAGAATCACTCAAAAGAATCATCCTGCAAGTCAGATAATTGGTGAAAAAGACAAAGGTGTACAAACCAGGAGAAAGATAATCAAAAACACCGAACAATCACATATAGCTTTCATATCCATGCTAGAACCCAAGAAATTTAATGAAGCTAGCAAATATGACCATTGGGTTAAAGCAATGAATGATGAACTTGATCAGATTGAGAAAAACAATACGTGGGAGATGGTTCATAGACCTAAAGGTAAAAATATCATTGGCTCCAAATGGATCTTTAAGAATAAGTTGAATGAGCAGGAACAAGTTGTCAGGAACAAAGAAATATTGGTGTGTAAAGGGTATGTGCAAATTTTGATGAAACATTTGCGCCTGTAGTAAGATTAGAAGCTATTAGAATATTTCTTTCCTATGCTTGTCATAAAAGGTTTAAAGTCTATCAAATGGATGTCAAGTCAGATTTTCTAAATGGAGATTTAAGTGAAGAAGTCTATATGGAACAACCAGAGGGTTTCAAAGTATCTGATAACCCTGGCTTAGTATGCAAGATGAAGAAATATTTATATGAGTTAAAACAAGCCCCTCGTTCCTGGTATCACAGACTGGATACGTATCTCAAAGACAAAGGGTTCAAGAGAGGAACAGTTGAAAACAATCTATATATCAAAACAGAGGATAATGATTTGCTCATCGTGTTGGTCTATGTAGATGACATCATATTCAAATGTAATAAGGAATCATTGGTACAATGGTTTTCTTCTGCCATGGAGTCTGAGTTTGAAATTTCTATGATAGGTGAATTGTCATTTTTTCTTGGTGTACAAATTACTTAGAGGTTTGAAGGTATGTTCATTTCTCAAGAAAAATACTAAGAGAAATGTTGAAAAGGTTTCAAATGGAAGATTCTAAACCTGTGGGCACACCTATGGTTACTAGATGCAAATTAAGAAAGGATGATGACTCACCTGATGTTGATCAAAGTTCATATAGGTCAATGATAGGCAGTTTGTTGTACATCATAGCATCTCGTCCGAACATAATACATGCTGTTGGAATGGTAGGAAGATATTAGTTTGCACCTGAACATAGTCATTTTCTAGATATCAAAAGGATATTTAGATATTTAAAAGAAATAATGAACTATGGCCTATGGTATCCTAAGAATAAAAATTTTCAATTATCAGCCTACTCAGATGCTGATTGGGCTAACTACATGGATGAATGGAAAAGCATGAGTGGAGGTGCATTCTTCTTAGGAGATTCTCTAGTAGCATGGTTGAGTAAAAATAAAGGTTCCATTTATTTATCAACTACAGAGGTAGAGTACATTGTTACTGCTACCTGTTGCACTCAGGTATTATGGATGATTTAGACACTTGTAGACTTGGAGGTAAAATACGCTGCATCGATCCCAATTCATTGTGATAACACTAGTGCCATCAGTGTGTCCAAGAATCTTGTATTCCATTCCAAGACCAAGCATATTCCCATAAAATACCATTTTCTGAGAGAGAAAGTCACCAATTAGATTGTTCAGGTCCATTACATTCCAACCACAAAACAAATTGCAGACATCTTTACTAAACCCCTAGCTAAGACACCATTTGAATATCTCCGACAGAAGCTGGGTGTCATACTGTCTCACATCTAAGAGATTCCAACCTATTAGGGGGAGTTTGTATTGATTGAATACCTGATACCTCTAAAAAATACAGCAACAACTCAGTGGGAGTGTGATTTCTTTGACATTGATGTTAAAGGGGTAGAAAAGAACAGGTTCGGGTGCCTTGGTTTCCATCAATGCCAAAGGGGGAGATTGTTGGCATTGTTGTTCCAGAGTCTATACTTAAGGCTTAAAAAGCACAATGTCTAGGCATTTGAAAGTGAGTGAAGAATAAAAAAGGGGAAAATCATCAACCTTCGGGAAAGGAAGCTAAGGTTGATTTCCAGGTTGTCACTGTCTCGCTTCCAACTGTTCCTGGATGTTTATATCCCATTCAATCGCAGCCCATGAACGTTCAAGTTCTACCTAGGTGGTGGTTGTTTTAATTATAGTATCGAAAAGGTTCAAAGCAATATGTGTTTGGTCTGATAAACCGAGTTCAATATTAGGTTGTCTTACAATAGGGACAGTCATAGAGGAACAAGAAAATTAAAAGGGAGCTTGAGGTTTTAGATGATGTCTCAATTTTATCGTATAAAAGAGAAATATTTGATTTAATGTTAAAGATAAATTACAAACCAAAGGCCTTTTCCCGTAACTGAGTTATCTATTAAATAAAATGTGTGTGAAATGTGAGAAAAACACTAAGCTGTCTATAATGCGAGGCTCCTATCAAGGGAGAATCTCACCCTGTAAACAGAAGAAGAAAAAGATGAGAATAAATCTAACGAATGTATAAAATGTGAAAATCTAAAAAGTTCACAGGTCTTGTACCTGTTGATAGTCGATACAGAGGAAAAGATGTAAACGATATAGATGACTAAAAATTAATCACCATAGTAGAGGTTGTACTAAATTGCAGTGAAACATTCATCAAACATATATGTGTGAAATGAAATTGAACATGAAATCATAGAGGAAACAAACTCATAACACAGTCTTGACAGAATCAGGAGTCTTCAGATTGCTTTGTATTAATATTCAAAAGAAGAGAGTCTCTATTACAATCGACCAAAAAAGGTTCAGCCCCATTTCTTTCTTCAATGTGTATTTTTATACAAATTTCTATATGCTGGAATCTCAATCGTTCTAGAGGTTTTTGGTTACAACAAAAAGAGATTAAACGTTTCAATTCTTTGTCTCTGTCCTTATTTGATATCGGAAACCTACCCCTTCACATTGTTATCCACAAATTTGGTCATTGTGATGATGTCATGATGATGTTATGATGATGGAAAATCAAGCTCTTTACTAAGAACACTTTCCTAAGAAAAGTTACAGTTGTCTACTTCCATAAATCACACTTTGAAGGATGTTCGCAGGCTACCTATATATTCTCCTGCGAGAATGCCTGATTCTTGCAGGCTGCTTTAAGCTGGGGTGCGAACCTCTCGCACTATACTATATTGTTAGGGTGCGAACATCTTCTTAAAGAGGAAAAAGATAAAGTTCTCGAGCCTTCTAGAAGGGAATCTTCGAGAAGAATGAGTTGGCTAGCGAATGGTTGGCAAAGTACTGACTTTCCTGATATCTTGGGATCATTCCCTATCCAAGTAAATAATCTATCTTCTCCTATATATTGAAGAGATAGCTCATGGAAAAGTTTAGAATAAAGCTAGAAAAAGATTGATTGGAGAATTGGTGCAAGACTGTATGGAGGACTGATGCTATAGCAGCTAGAGACAACAACAAGGTCATCAAATGTGGTTGATTTTCTCCATGCATGAGCAAGTGTTTGTGTCAGAGCTAAGAGCCATCGAAAGGAGACCTACGACATCAAGGATCAGGTTGTAAGTTTCACTTTCAATTAATTCAATACAGTAATAT
>SNQJ01S0025673.1:204655-230691 GCA_010110895.2 Picea sitchensis
ATGCATGAAGAAAATCAACCACTTGTGATGACCTTGCTGTTGTCTCTTGTTGTTGTAGCATCAGTCTTCCATACAGTCTTGTGCTAATTCTCTAATCAATCTCTAGCTAGCTTGTTTCTTGTTTGCTTAACCCTTTCCATGAGCAATCTCCTCAATATATAGGAGAAAATGGATTAGTTACTTGGATAGGAAATGATCCCAAGATATCTGGAATGCCAGCACTTGAATAACCATTCGAAGCCAACTCATGTTTCTAGAAGATTTCCTTCCTTTGGAACATGTTCGCACCCTAGCTATTAGTTACAGTGCGAGAGTTTCGCACCCCATCTTGAAGCAGCCTGCGAGAATCAGGCATTCTCGTAGGCAAATACATAGGTAGCCTGCAAACATCCCTTAAAAGCATGATTTTTGGAAACAAACAAATGTAACTTCTTTCAGGAAAGTATTCTTAGTGAAGCGCTTGATTTTATATCATCATAACATCATCATGACATCATCACAATGACCAAAATTTCGGATAACACATATGGTTGGCGCATTATATGGTTGTGGACTTTGGATTATGGCATAGTTTTAATAGCATTTAAATACCAAGGGGGGGCCTTGTTGTTGGCAAGGTTGAGGGCTAAGCCCTTAACCACCCCCTTTTTTTCCGCAAACCATGGGGTCATGGTGGCCTTTTCACAAGGTCTTGGGTTTAATTCCCATAGCCCCAAATTACATTTTTTAAAACCATTTCCAACCATTTTTCACCATTTTAACCATCTTTGATGAAACTTCAACTGCTGATATCTTTGTCATCTGGAGGTCATTTTTCCTGAAACGAATGTCACCAGAAAGCTGCTGATGAGATCTTCCACTTTGTAAGATTTACTTTGAATTTTGAATACTTTAACTCTATCGAATTTTGAGATGATCCACCTGGATCAATACCCCAAAAAGAGGAAGGGAAAAGTATTTTCTTTTTATTGGCAGCACAATGAGTTGCCCTTGGACAAAGCACAACCTTATGTTTTTTCGTCAAGCCCTGGGATTTAATATGACCTTAGGAATTTGTTCTCAATACATAGAGTTGTGTCCTCCTCTATTTGGTTATTCTTCCAAACATATGGAGAGTTTGCGGTGCCTCCTGCATTATGAACTTATGTCAAAATATCATCCTACCTAAGTCTCATCATTTGTCGTGCTATCGTCCAAGGGAATTTTTTACCAATCCTGAGTCGGCCCATCTGCAGTTTGTCTCTTTCCCTCATGCCCGGCCATCCTGAAGGTCCAATCAATACTTTTTTCAAAATCCATGAAGCCCTCAACCGGATCATCAAGATCCTTTAGTCCATGACCGACGAGCCATCGAAGACCTCTGGGTAGTGAATTCGTACACTCATATTACACTCCTACCCGAGTTTTGAAGATTTTGAAGTTGATGCTCGATCTCTGAATACCTCATCTCCAGCCATCAAGCATTCTCAGCTTCTAGAATATGGATACTATAAATGTATATCTTTTTGATTTCGAGATGTAGATCCATTGTGTATTGCTCGCGGCTACACTTTATATAGTTATATGACATGGATCTACAGTGTATTTGATTGGTAGCCATGATTTTATTTCATTCTGAGCATGGGTATGCCCGCCTCGGTGAGACAATTGTTATTTTTCAGATGGAACCTCCTGAATTATGGTCCCTGGGCTCATTGATTTGGTACGTTGATAAAGATTGGTAATGTATTTCAGCCATCAGATGCTCTTATGACCTCACACATTAGGGGGCATCTGTTATAACCCTAATTTTAACCAAACATACTTACCTAACATCAGGCCATCCCATATGCCTTCTTTTCCAAGCCAGTACTGAACAACTCTTCTTAAAAACACCCTTCTTAAAGGCCCGCGCTCCCTACTCCACTACTGCACGAGTGTACACGTTAGTTGCCTCACTACATCCCACGTGTCCCTACAAAAGCACAAAAAAAGGAAAGTCGTTGACGGAACACACAGCTTTGGGTAAGTTAACTAAACCTTTCGGCCATGCATGGCCGGTCATTCGACCAAATACCTAGCTCCTTCTAGCCTATAAAAGAAGGGGTAAGGGTCCCATTTGAGAAGAGGAAAATCATAGTAAAGAAACTATACCCAATTGAGCATTCCCCTTGTCCCAACCTTTAGCCATCCTTGTGCAAAAAGAAGTATAAATCAAAGTAGTTGGAGGACAGTTGAAGAGGATCCCAGGACCAGTTTTGAGGAGCAGTGTCGACCACATATTGTAAGTTTACTCTTGTGAATATTAATACAAAAAGGAATACCTTTCTTGTCCCACCATATCATGTGTTCAAGTTGAATATTTATTTTATGATATTGTCACAACTAACCCAACAATTAGTATATGAAATGCATGTTCGCATCTTTTTGTTTGTTCATGTGTGAATGCAGGTCATCTTTGGGAGGAGGATTGCAATCAAAGAGCGAGTGAAATCAAAGGGATCAACATCAAACGAAGGACTCAAGGTAGAGTTATCGAATCTTTTTTACACCTTTGTATTACATGAATGTGGGGTTTTGTGTTGGGAGAATAGTAAAAGAGTAGAAGCCTTTGAAATGGTCATTTTCAGCATGCATGATTAGAGCCCTTAAATGCTAAGTCCGTAGGAGGGATTCCCACCCACAACAGGTAGACGATGTACCCCTCCTTACTCCTCTATTCCTTTGATAAAATTGTCAGTTTTGTTTTTCCTCGACCTTTAAGGATAATTGGTATGCCTCATCCACACTGCGAGCCCTATGCATTCTTAGTTCATATTAAATAGAAAATTTTAAACAATTCACATACCATGCATCCAGTTGCTCATCAGTTTCCTGGTGATCCATGCAAATGGACAACTGAAAAAACTCATTTGTGAGTTCCTCCGCGGTGGACATGTTTTGCTTCAAGTTCTAAAATCTAAGAAAAATGATCTGGGCATAGTCCAGAGGAAAAACAAATTTCTCGCAATTTTTTTCCATCTTGCTCCAGGTCCTAATTTTGTCTTTTCCTTTTTTTTCTCTGTCTTTATGCACATGATCCCACCAGATCATGGTGTGACCCTTCAACTTGGTGCATGAAAATTTCACCTTCTTTTCCTCTGGCATAGACTACCATTCAAAAATCATTTCCATGGCATTCAACGAATCTATTAACTCCTCTGGTTTAAAATTCCCTGCATATTCTAAATATTCCATCTTGATCCTATCCTTTCTCCCTTCTAGATCCCTAAGCATCCTTTCTTAAAAACTCATTCACTCTAATTGTTCTTATTCATGTTCTTCATGTTTTGTATGTTGATCTACATCTCCTCGGACTGTCCCCTCATCAAACACTTCTCTTTGTATTGTTATTTGACTAGCTAGCATGTTTGTAATATATTCTACTTGCCTTTGGAGGTTTTGCATATCTCTGCGCATCTGAGCAAGATACCCTTCTCTTCCTTTTCCTCTCCCAACCATCTTCCTGCTCTGATACCAAATGATAACCAATAAACTGGGATTCATTCACAAGATCTAAAAACCATGCAAACACACGAGAATGGAAAATAACTCTGTTTTATTCCTTCTCCATCCTAACTATTACAATGGAATTTCAACCCCTTATAACTACTATATGTGATTTTCGAAAACAATTAATTTTAGAAAAGAAACTAATTTTAGGAAACTATCGGATGATTCTAAAACCGACCAATAACTAAGAGCTAACAAGAGCGACAATATTTTTCAACTTACTTTTCTGATTAAGTTCATAAACTAAGAAATAACTGATAATTAAAAATTTTAAAATTCCTGTAAAAACACTAAAACCCCAATTTGAGTCCTTATATGAAGGAATTTGGCCTCGAAAAGGTGTCAAAACAATGCCCGATCTAAAGGATTAGATCATCAAAGCAGTGAACTCTTTGAGACAAAACGCCCTATAAAATTTCATCCCAAATGGATAACCAAGTCAAAAGTTATGACCCTCGGGAAATCCCTGCATCAAAGGAGAACACTAATATAACAACAAAAATGTAATAACTCGGTATGGATTAATATATTACTATTTGTCACTCATGCTTATCAATTTGAGGTGAATAAACTTGGTCTCCTAAAGTTTTCAGAAAGATACTTTTTATGTGGAAAACAATTTGAGAAGGATACCAAAGGGTAAGTGTTTCTCTTAAAGAAAAAAAAATGAAAGTTCGAGTTCTTATAATTCTCCGAAAAAATGAAAAATTGAGAGTACAAAGGAACATGTTCTATATGTATTATTGAATTCTTGAAATGAAACATGGTACTATTATCCAATAAACATTCATAAATGCTAATATATGTCATAAATGATATAAAGCAAATGTGGTTCCAATGTTTCAACGAACTTATTATGTATTATGTATGTTGTTTCACAATTCCAATATTGAAGAATATAAAGCACTAAGATTTTAGAACCTCAAGTGAAATAAGATTGGTGTTGTCTAAACGTTCTAAATTTTGGTCCTTTTCGCCAGGATCCGACGACACAAATTTGGACGAAATCACAATTTTCTATTGTTTAAATTGCACTTTTGAATGCATAAATGGATTCAACGTGCTGAAAAACCCCTAGGGCAGTCGGATTATACAAACTTAACCACTCAAATATGCAGATCCAACAATTTATTTCCATATTTTGGACAAAATTAAACAAAAAAATATGCTCGGAAAAGGATTAAAACATAGAACGTTTAGACTACGACAATAATATTGGATCATAATTCAAGTTCGATAAATTTGGTCTCCTAAAAACTTGAACAACATGTTAAAGTAAGAATTAAAATAAGATTAGATTGGATTTAGGAGGGTTGTAATCTCTATTAATATAGATCTATTTTAACCCCAGATCTAAAAAAAATCATTGTTTTAAGATGGAAACATGAGAATGTGGTTAAACAAAATTTTATAATTTCTGTCATTTATGTGAATTCATAGGTATTTCTTAAAATTTTCATTTGTTTATGATTTTTTTTTTATATTTGATGGAAGCATGAGAAAAATCATTATTTGGGTGATATCATGAAAGATGCTTAAAAATGACATTTTAATTAATTTTTAGTTTATTTGTTAATAAATTAAAAATCCTTATTTAATAAAAAATTGGAAAACCAAAACAAAAACTTACTTAGATATTTGTTTCCCTTCTCCAAAATGATGAGTGTTATTTGTGAATTCTATCCCAAAGGGGAGATCGGGTTAGCATTATAGCAATATAATTGAACTTCAACAAAAAAAAATTGAAGGAAGATCTAGCGTTTACGCAAAGATCTAGCTTCCATAAGTGCATTGTATTAGCATCCCCGCCTATGAAAAGTGGCAAACTCCGGAAATGAGTTATCATATTGACCCAAAATACCCCTTTTCAATAAAATATTTATTACATAATGTTAGTTGAATACACATGGCAAGTGGCAAAACCACTAGAGTGAGAATTGGGCCCAAAGTGAATAGCACATTATTTCCACTCACAACTATGAAAAATTAATGAAATCCAAATACATGATGATGAAATACAAAGTCTTTCCGGCAAAGAAAATCAGTTGGTCCATAATCAAGTGCAACACTCATTGTTTTGATACATCCTTAGGAACATGTATAACTTAAAAGTAAAACCCCTAAAGTCGAGTACATTACAAATCAAAATTCTTTGGTGCAATTTGCACAATCCAAAAACTGAGAGACCTCTTGGTATCAACATTGCTCACAAATGCCAATTCATACATACTACAAATATTTAACACAACATCCAAAAAAAATACGATGATCTTTAAACAATGGTGTATATGACGGTGAGGGTGATATTATGCAAAACATAAAGTGAATAGCACATGATTTTCAGCCATGACTATGAAAAATGAATGAATCCCAAATACATGATGATGAAATAGAAAGTCTTTCTGGAAAAATAAATTAATTGGTCCATATTTAAGGGCAACATTATGTTCTTTGATACAGCGTTAGGAACATGTATAACTTAAAAATAAAACCCCTAAAGTCGGGTACAATAGAAATCAAAATTGTTTAGTGCAATATTCACGATCCAAAAAATAAGATACCTCTTCATCTCAACATTGCTCACAAAGGCCAATTCATACATACTACAAAGATTTAACACAACATCCAAAAACAAAAAATACCATGATCTTAAACAATGGTGTATATGAGGGTGAGTGTGGAGGGTGATATTATGTAAAACATATTATATAATGGTGGGGGTGGGAGGTGATATTATGAAAAACATAACATCTTATATGAGGGTGGGAGTGGGGAGTGACATTATGCTAGTTTTGCATAATATCACCTCGATCGCCATCCCCACCCTCATATAATATGTTTTGCATAATATCACCCCCCAACCTCACCATCACAGGTGGAATATGTTGTGGTGATATTATGCAAAATTATTATGTTTTTGAATAATATCACTCCCACCCTCATATAATATTATACTTTTGCATAATATCCGTCGCACACATGTCACACACCCTCATATCATATGTTTTTCATAATATCACCCACAAATCTCACCCTGCATAATATTACCTCCCAACCTCACCCTCATAGGTGGGGGATGATATTATGCAGGGTGAAGTTGGGGGTGATATTATGAAAAACATATTATATGAGAGTGGAGGTGCGAGGGATATTATGAAAAAATAACATATTATATGAGGGTGAGAGTGATATTATGCAAAAATATAATAATTTTGCATAATATCACTCCATATACCCCACCTCATATACCCTCACCCCAATTCACTTCAATGTTTTATTTCCCGTACTTTAAAAATATGTTGATAAAATAATAAAATAATAAATACTAACTTAGAAATACCACATATTTATTAAAATAATAAATTCCCCTCCTTCAATATCATGATTTGTTTTTCACTAATTTAGTCTTTAAAAATAGTACAAACGTACTATTCCATCTTAAATGATTGCAAAATAAACATGGAATCAGATTCAAAAATGGTTCAAGGCCCAAAGAACGTGAACTTGATAAGGTCGAAGGTGAGTGATAATGCCATTAATAGTGATTTAGTAGATAATAGATAAAGTGGAATATCAAATTATTACTCATAAGCATCTTGCAAGACTGGAATATCGAATTATTAACAAAATTATTTTAAATACAGAGAATGAATCAATACAGAACCGTTGTCGCTGCCTTCACAATCAAAAGATAAAATATTTGAATTATCAACGTGGCGGTGACGATTTAGTTAATTGTGTTAAAGATAAATAATAATTTAATAAATCCAACTGGCATTACTTTTATTGTTTGGAAATATTCGAAGTTAGTCCTCATGGTTGGAAGTTGGAAGGTGTATTTTCTTTATTAATAATAACTCCACGTCTTTTTCCAAGTGAAAATTTGCTCAAAATTATATTAAGATATAATTTTCTTTACATACTATCATCCAAAGATACCCTGTATTCATCAAAGGACAAAGGGAAGAAGTCTTATCCCAATACTTCCAAACCATTAAAAAATAGTTACATTACCGAAGAGATTATCCTCAGAGCTTAATAAACACAAAAGATACATAGCTGAACTGAATAAAAACTATCCAATCTATCACAACAGTCTCATAAACATAAATATGCCAAAAAACAGAGAGTCTTGTCTTCGCGAGGAGATTCAGTAAATATCCAAATGCTCTGTCTGCCCCGCTCCTCCAGGTTCCCACTGATAATAATTTATCCTTCCTTCAGGAGCCATAAGGGCTTCTTTGGAGAGCTTGTCGGCCTCTTTGTTGAAGTCCCTGTAGATATGGTGAAAACTAAGAAACTAGAATTTTTTGTATAAATATTTGGTGTTTTTCTTCCAACCTTCAATGGAGCATATATCCAATTTACCCCTGTCATTAAGCCACTCGATAATCACTTTTGAGTCTCCAAAGGATTGAAGCCTATGAATAGCAAGATGGTTGGCTAAAGTAAGGGTAGCCCAGATACTCATTAATTCTTCCTTTGAATGTGTTCCTCCACCACAATTTATATGTCACCTATAAACAAGATTATTAATAGACTTTATTACGCCTCCCGCTCCACAGGATGATCGGTCGCTTCTTGTTGCCTCGTCGAAAAAATCAATGGAGGATCCCTCTATATATTGGATAAAACATTCCTTTGTTAAAGATTGAGGTGAGGGATTATTTGGTCTGTAAAGTCCCAAAATATTAAATAAAACTGAATGGATAGAGGGCACCATATTTTCAAAGATACACTTATTTCTTTTGAGCCAAAGACCCCAACAAGTTAAGGCTGCTAATTCTGGTAAAGATGACTTGTCATTAATCCATAGGCGATAACAATCAGCAAAATCCATACCTATCCAAGTTCTTTTTAAGTTCAACAAGTACTTTAACACTGCCCATATCTGTTTTGTAAATATGCAATCTATGAACATATGTTCTAAATTTTCTGAGTTACTTTTACATAAAACACATAAATTGGGCCCTTCCCATCCTATTTTCTGCAGTCCATCCTAGGTTAAAATTTTATGGGAAATAGTCAGCCAGGTGAAAAGTTTTATCTTTAGTTGGATATCCCACTTCCATAATTTATGAATCCAAGTCACCACAGGTTCGAGATTTAGAGTTGAAATTAGAGATAAATAGATATTTTTGACAGTGGTTTTACCTGAATCATCTCCTCCCGTCCACATAAGTTTATCATTTTATTTTCCAAGGATAACTCCAGCTGTTGAGAGGCCCTTTGTATAGATGTTCCATTCCTCTGCGAGGATACCAATTAGGCCCAAAGAATTACTACTTAACCATTTATCTGAGTTCTCACTTATTCCTTGTGGATTTTTTGCATTGACCAACAACTTGATCTCCTTCCTTTTTAGGTTATCACAAAGACCCTGAGATAACAAGTATTTTTCACACATTCCCATGATGTAGTCTCGGCCAATATAGATTTGTTCCCCGATCCCGGCAGCCAGCTATGCCAATGAGTTAACAGATGTACCAACTTTAATAAGTTTCTCTAGATCCTTGAAGTTGTATTGTGCTCGAAATTTTCCGACCTGAACCATTTAATCACATCATGGTGTCTTATGTATTTATCCATCACAATGTTGTGCCAAATACCTTTGCGGAAGAGCGTGTGCCAAAGAGTATTTTCCAACAACACAGTATTGAAATGATTTAAATTTATGAGACCCCACCCTCCAGTTGATTTTGGCCAGGATAAAACCTCCCAAATGCATAAATGGATGTGACTTGAAGTAGTATATCCACTCCACAGGAACTTAAAACACGTTTTATGGATCTGGGCAATAATAAATTTTGGAATTAATTCTACATCCATCCAATAAATTGATTGGCTTTCCAGAACCAACTTGAGAAAAAAAAACCTACCACCCAACGAAAGCCATTTATAGCACAAGTTTCCAATCTTTTTTCCAATTTTAGTTAAGAGCCACGACCAATCTACCACCCTTTGTGGTCCTGTTTTTAAATGAAAGCCCAGATATTTACAGCCTAAGTATAAGGCTGAGAAAGTATACGGAAGTATAGATCTAAAAGGTACCAGCTCCAAGTCTGTCATTCCTTCATGGTGCATCATTGTCTTCGAAGAGTTAACATGCAAACTTGTTTCTTTACAAAACAGTAGAATTAAATGAAATATCTCCCTCCATTCAGTGAGATCGTCCTTTGACAGAATTAGTACATCATATACAAAAACTAGATGTAGANAAACTCTAACACCTGATACCTTATTCTCCGCTTTGCTCTTTTTTAATAACAGGCTAAGGGCCTCCATTACCAAAATGAATAAAAGTGGAGACAAAGGAAAGCCTTGTCTTAAGCCCCTCCCACTTTTAAAAAAGTATGTAGCCTACCCATTTATGAGAACAGCAAAAGATGGTGAAGTAACACAACCCATAATCCATCTAGTCATTTGAGAATCAAAACCTACCTGAATAAGAAACATATGAAGAAAATATCAATCCACACAATCATAAGCCTTGCGCAAATCCAGTTTAAGGATCAAAGATTTACTTTTTTTTCTTTTTTGATATGCTATGCAAGCATTCATAGGTTGCACCTATAGCATCATGTATTCTTCGACCTTCCAAGAACCCTAATTGTTCTTCTGAAAGATTACGAGACAGAATGAGCTTAATCATGTTTGAAATGACTTTTGATATCAATTTGTAACAAAGATTGCAAAGGGATATCGGCCTATAATCTCCAAAAGTGGTTGGGCTATTCTCTTTAAGTATCAAAGCCAAGAAAGTAGAATTTAAGCATCCTGGTATATTCCCATATTTCCTAGATTCCTCCACCATCTGAACCAGATCTTCGCTTACCAAATCAAAAAAAGAAGCGAAAAATTCCACCGTCCAACCATCTAGGCCCGGACTCTTGTCCCTTTTAAAGAGATCGGGGACCTTTTTAATTTCATCAGCCGAAACTGGCTTCAATAGTAAATTTAAATCCTCAGTCTGCACCATTCTTTGGAAGAGATTTGTAACATCCATTTTCTCCACAATAAAAGAGTCTGAACAAGCTTTGTAAAAAACTTTAAAATACTTTGTAGTTTCCTTCTTCAAATATGCTTGATCTTTACATTGCTCACCATCTTCATCCACTAATTCCCAGATATGTTTATGGATGTGCCTCTGACTTGCAAAATGATGATTTTTTTTTGTGTTTGAGTCTCCACTTCTGATCCATATCACTCTACTCCTTTGCCGCCATTTTTCCTCATTGTGTCTTAGAATTTTATTTCTTTCCTTTTCTAGATTCCCCAGTAATATTTCTTTTTCAAAAGTTGTATTATCCTCCACAACGATTAAATAAGTCTCTCTAATCTGTTCTTCCAGGGAGTCCGTTTGTCTAACTAAGAGTTCTTCTCTCTTTTTTTACCACAACTTAGTCTTCTTTTTTAGGTCTTTTAATTTCCATACCAATCTGCGTTGAAAACCCTCTTCTGATAAATATTTAGTATCTTTCTAGACCAAATTAACTAGCAACTTATAATCAACATCCAATAACCAAATTGGATTGAGTTTGAAAGGATAAATCTTATTGACTGGCACTAAATCCATCTGAAAAACGATTGGTGCATGATCCGAAATAAATGGATATTCCACCCATGAACAATAATAATCTTTTGAGATTAATAAGATTTCTTATAAGAAGCATCTGTCCAATCTTTTTGCAATAGCCTGGGTCCCCTGTCGCCCATTTCGCCATGTAGAAACCAACTTATCTGGTCGAATATCCACCAAATTCTTTGACTGGAAAAGAGCTTTAATATGATCTGCCAAAGAACCCGATAAATTAGTACCGCCCCACACTTCCTCAGATGATAGAGTTATATTTATATCCCCAGCTAGTATCAAATTGCCAGCAGAAAGAATGCTACTACCCGCTAGAAAATCCCAGAAAGTTCTTTTTTCCGTGCATGGACCGTAAACATTGAGTAATGAAATAGAGCATTGAGTAGTTAATATGTTTCATGTCAATAAGATACCCCCGCAAGTCAGAGAGGGAAGAAGAGAGTAGGAATTCGGGTCCTAGGACACTAGTAACCCCCCAGAATTTCCTAGAGAACTAACAGCACAAGAAACCCAATCCGGACGAAACTTCTGTAAAAACCCTATAGCTTTATGTTCCTCCACAAGAGTCTCCTGTAAAAAAAATATATTTGGGCGAACACGATCCAAGACCATGCGAAACGTGACGGATTTAAGGAATCCCCCTATCCCTCTGATATTCAAGGATAGTAAAATCATTATTTTTCCCATGCTAGGGCCTTCAGCGCTCTAAGTGCCCCACTATCAGAAGTGATAACTTCCTTGCCTTCATAAATAAACGTTCCCCCTCCCGCCTTTTTTCGTGAAATTCTAGTTTTTATGGGGGAGATCTCTATGCCTAAACCACGAGACCATGCATATTACTTTTCCTTTCCTACAGGGAGAGGTTTGGAAGATGAATCTTGTTCCCCACCGAGAGGCTCATTTACAATCGCTTTCCCAAGATAGACAGGTAGGGGGATGGAGGAATATTTATCCCAGCCATTTGGAAGAAGACTATAAAAAACTGCCAATAGGGTTTCATCATCAACTTCTGACTCCCTGCAACCTTGGAAGTTTACTTCAAAAGAAAACATAAAAGGCGACGAGGAACTGGACTGCGACGGTTGGTGCTCAGGTACCAAGAGAGAGTCTTATAAATTTGGGTCTAAAGTAGGGGAGCTACTACCAATAACCACACTTTCTAAGTTTTTCCCCGAAAGGATCTCTGGTCCCAAGTCTAAAACAGAGGACTTTTTACAAAACTTTCCAACCACTGCTTTATCAACTACCGAAGAAGTGACTTTAATGCTAGACAATAAATCTAACCCTAGAGAATTATCCAAAGTATCCCTTTCCCACGGAGCTAGGGAATCATACAAAGAAGGGAAAAAGAATTTTAGCTTAACCGTGAGCTTCTCCAATGAAACTTCCTGGTGCCTTGACTCAGTTTGAAATCCGGGATCAACATTACCAAAAAGTTCCACATCCGATGAGCAGTTCGACACTTCCCAATTTTCAATTTCTTCATCAGGCTCCTCCACTGTCTCCATACCTTTACAATCTCTGCATAAATGGCCTGTACAGTGACAACGATTGCATCTAAATGGGATCCCCATATAATATAAGCATTGTTTTTTCCTCCAGTCACGCCAAACTATATCCAAAGTATCTGGTACGCTGCCATGTATATCTAACTCCACCAAAACTTTACCCAATTTTCCTATCTGCTTCTTTGAGTGCTAAACTATCAACAGAGATAAAATTACCCAGAGTATCTCCAATGGCTCTAAGAGCACCTTCATTCCAGAACTGGAGCGGTAGACCGGGTAATAGTACCCAAATGTGTCTCTTTGAGAAATACTCACTCTGCGGATCAAAGGAGACTCGCCACATTTTAAGCATTTAACTACTAGCACCAAATAACCACCAAGAAGGCAATAAAGTCATTGTATCCTCGAGCGACCGACTCATGAAGCCTAACCACCTTTTTTCCATATAAATAACATTTGGCGAGTAACCTAAAATAGGTTTCCAAGTCTTCTCCATCCAATCCTGGATAGGTTCTTGTGGTATGTAATGGTAGGAGACTCGGCCTACTAGGCCACAAAGAGCCATGTGACAGGTTTCCGTTAAACCTATATCCGACCCCAATACAAGTTTTCTCGACACCTTGTTGGGTTTCTAGAGCCTTCGTTTCCTACCAATAGGTTTTGGTGTCACCCTGACAGTATTCTGAGAAGATACATAGCAGAACTCTGGAAACTAGGATGATAATATCTCTGCAGGGATAGAGTCCAGGTTAGGTTATACAGGAACAACAAACGGGGAGTGCAGAGGCCTAGGGAGAAAAGAAGAAGCATATGGGCGCACGACAGGTTTAAAATAGTGATTAAACTCAGTTAATGATGGCGGTAGGGTTAAAGGCTCACTGCTCTTGGGGTGGTTGGTCACCTTTAGTGTTGCACTCTTCCCACCAACCAAATCAGATGGCCCCATTAAGGAGACTGACACGAAGTTAAGGAAGTAATGAAGTAGGAAGAATACCTCTATGGAGAGGCGGACACCTAGACTGCAACTTCAAAACCACTCAAGTGGACCAGTTTCCAAAGATGGAAACAATAGATTTGGACTCCACAATAAGACAAAAATTCAAGGAACATTAATAACAGAGGGAAAAGAAAATATAAAACAATAAATGTGGGCCCAAGCTTTGAAGACGAACCGTGTTAATAAAGACCCTTACAGTTCCCAAAAATAGTAACGATAAGGAGAACAGAACCACTAATCAAGGTAAATACAAAGCAAGAAGGATAAAAATAGCAAAAATATAGAAGAGGGATAGTCATCCTATCAATTCTGGTTCAAATCTCAAACTATCCAATTTCTTTTTTAATTATACAATTTATGAAAGTTTATTTTTGTTTTCATAATATTGATTTTCATTTTTAAATTATATATATATATTATTTTCAAAATTAAAATTTATAACATTATTATAATATCTTTATTTTTCATATTCTTTATTTCCTTATAATATCACAATTTCTCCTTATTTCTTTTTATGATATTATTTTTAATAATATTAATATCTTGAAATCTTCTCTTCTTAGATTTTCCAATTTTAATAATATCAATATCTTGGAATCCTCCATTATCCAATAATAATATATGCATATGACTAAATCAAAATACACCTACTTCATATTCTCCTTAAAATTGATAAATTTATACATTTCCTCTAATATCTTAAAGTAATGATGGAAGTGCTTTAGATAATGGATAAATGTGAGAAACATGCATAACAAATAAATGGATAAAAAACTATATTTATTAATAATAACACATATTTTAAAAAAGATAACATTTTTGTTTCTAATTATATAAAATATAATTTTATTTAGTTTTATAATTTAGTTATTTTTAATTTAAAAATTAAAATAATTTATTTTTTTTAACCTAAAAAATTGTTTTATTATATTCACAAAAGTAGGTTGGGAGCTTGCCAAAAAAGGAAACCAAATCTCACCTCGACATAATGTCAAAGTTTTTCAATCAAAAGACCATATGAATAAAACTAGACAGAGCTAAGTTCAGAGTTCAAAACCCACCATCTATTGCTTAACCAAGAACTCCTATACTAGCCAAGATTTAACCATAGACCTTACCCTAGAATCATGGCTATATTTAGCTTGGCGACAAGTGAAAATAAAAACATTCAGAAACCAAAGAACCATGAACCCATAATTTTGGCGCATTTGTTGTTGGCTACGCCATGCTCAGCTTTGTGTTGCAATCATTGTCAGGTTCCTCCATGTGTTTTTTCTCTTTGTCCAGGTCAATTGGGCAGCGAGCAGAGCCCGTCGGACTTGTAGAGCCTTTTGTTTTGTCTGTTGACCAAGTTCTCGAGAGGTTGATGACACCCTAAACTTGATGCCAAATTGAGATTTGCATAACAGATCAAAATTCCCCTCTAAAATGTGAATTGTGTAGAGGGTGTCATCCTACTTGCTCCGTGTTTTGTGTAGTGCGTGGCCCACCATGGCATTCACAATCTAGTAGGTTTCTTCGATCTCAAAGTACTTCATCTCCCTTGTCTTAGACTAGAAAGGACTTTCTACCTAATATTCCACCTCCTCCAGTACATGTTTGTCTGACAATTCCATTCTATGCTCTCATACCCGCCTTTTGACTTCTTATGTTGCCATCTTTCCCTCCTCTGAGCACAATTCCACAAATCGATTTATTGGAGCCCAAGCTTCTCTTATTACCTAAGTATTCACAGCGGGACCCTGGGAGGTGGATGCTTCCATGTCATGTTGCCCACCCTATAGATTTTTTCCCTTCCTACTCCCCTGTCAAGCCATCAGAAACCCCAACCAAGCAGAGACAATGCTCCCCTCACCACTGCTAACAATCAGAACTATTGTTTTCTCCTGACCTCTTACCGCCCCAACACCAAGAGGCCCTGAGTGTGAACCAAGATCCCTCCTCGTCGTCTTTTGGGTCATGCAAGCTTCTTCTTCACTTGCTAATGTACTCTTCATATTCTCCTTCCTAAAATATCTCATACACCCAAGCCCCATCATTGAAACACAACATGTACCCTATTCCCACTCGGGGAAATAACACTTGATACAACTCCCCTTATCTTCCAGACATTTCGACATGTTTAGGCATGAGACTTTTGTACCAACTCCACACCTTGAACCTCGACTCTCATGTTGAATACTCATTTTGCACGATCTGCTCTCAATTGTAAACATCAACTCCTTCATGCTAACGTGACTACCAAGTACGTGCCACCTACATCTGCGTTCTATCATGTGTCATGCTCATGGTTCTCATTGAGTCAAGAAACAACTGCTCCATGTGGGCTCAGAGTGTCTTGTTGGCACCCACCCCATTCAGGAAAATGTATCTTTATTTTCATTTCTATTACTTTTAATAATATAAAATATAATTTTATCTAATTTTATGACTTAATTATTTTTAATTTAAAAAACCATAATTTTTTTTATTTTCATTTCTAAAACTTTTAATAATACAAAATATTTTTTTTTCTAATTTTATACCTTAATTATTTTTAATTTATAAATCAAAATATCTTTATTTTTATTTTTATAAAATTCAACTCTAAAATCTTTATTTTTATTTATAAAATTCAACTCTAAAATATATTTTAAAATATTTAATTAATTATTTGTATTTATTCACTAAATATAATTCATCTTACATAAATTAAATATCATCATCACATATATCCTAAAAAAAAAAAAACTTATCTTCATTACATATATCCTAAAAAAATCTTAAATAATCTTGAAAATAACTAACTACAAATCTTATCATCATCACATATATCCTAAAAAAAAATCTTAAATAATCTTGAAAATAACTAACTACACTATTATATCATCATATTTAAATATATATAATGGGTATGAATAAACCAAAATGTGGAAATAATAATGAGTGATTATTTTACATCATCTCTCCTATCACGGTGTGATAGTGTACCCAAATGGTTATGGGTAAACTAAAGTGAACTGATAATAAGGTGTTGTTTTACATATGATGTTATATTATGGTGATTATTTTACATCAGTTCTCCTATCACGGTGTGATGGTGTACCCAAATGGTTATGGGTAAAATAAAGTGAAATAATAAGTTGTTGTTTTACATATGTTATTGTATTATGGTTGTGTGATGGCGTATCTAAAATTAGAAACATAAGAATGTATTGATTAAGGATTAATTTTTCATGTTTTTTTTTTTAAAGATTTGTTAATTTTTAGTTTGAAATAATAAATAATAATAATAAGTTGTTGTTTTACATGAGTGATAAGTGTGGAGGATAATTAGACATCTTAGAGGATATATCACAATCAATTATGCATGGGCTTAGGTATAATGACTAATAAAGAAGTTGTAATGTTCCCAACCAATTTTGGTCAGAAACTAGGGTTTCTTGCTTGTTGTTTGAAATTGTTTTGCAAGGTTTTATTACAGAAAGAAGTGTGGAAGTGTTTTGATGAGTTTTCTAGCATTCATGACATCATAACAATCATTGGACACAAGATAATATAGGAAATGCACCAATAATATAGCAAGCTTTAGATCTGACATTTATTTAGTAATATAAGTGATCTCCATACATGGATCTGTAGATCTGATGAAATATAGAGATATATATAGCCTCCAAGCCTTCCTCTGTTGACTATAAGTTCAATACAAGATTAATTTATTTCCCTCAATGGATGAAACCTTCAGATCTATGTTGATATGCCTCTGTAAGACTGGATTTGGAACTGGTAAGACCCTGACTAGCTGAAGAAGCTCAATAATTATTCCCTCTAGAAGATGGCCACCAAATACTATGAAATCAATGTCAAAATGTAGATCAGGGGATGAATAGAAGAATTGTAGCAAGTTGGGGACCAAACCCTTAAGTATTCCCTCAGATCTCCAAGTCTCCTCAGTGAAGATGCGCCCCTCCTATAGAAATTCGACCCAAGCCTTAATAAATCATCTTGCAAGAAAAACCCTCCTGTAATGGTTGCAAAAGAGCATTATGGCACTAGCAATGAGCCTAGAATAGGGAGAAAGGACAGATCTAGCTCCCTTCGAGAAAATTGAACTACTCTTCTCTTGGTGGTGCAACCCACTATTGGAAACCCTTCAAATATATGTCCTAGCCTCGAAATAATGAGTGTTGAGTACTTGTAAGTGAATATAATGGCGAGGGAGGGATCTTGCACCTCCTTGGCCAAGCTTGGACCGACAACGGAGGAATATTTCACCTCCTTAATGGCCTCTAGGGTTTCTTGACTCAAAACCCTCAAAACGTAAGTTGTAGAGCTCAAGTGATCACAATGAGAATATAAACAAGAATGAGGAGTGAGGTGCCTCCTCTCTCTTTTATACCTCCCAATATAATTCTCAGTTGAGTTGACTTTTTTTCTTTTTACTAAGGTTGTGATTTGATTTTTCACTTAAGTTACCTTCACCTCTTCTTTTCTTCTTGAAAGTCACTTTTTAATAAAATCACTTTAATTCCTTAAGCGACATTTTTTATTGCCTCAACCGCTTTTACCCATGGGACTATAGTCTAGAGGGGTGACTAGACTACTTAGTCCATCCTTTTTATTTTCAAGGAGAGGGGGACATTACAGTATCTCGTACTGGAAATTTCTTTCCCATAAGAAATCCTAAACCTTCTTGTTGTATCACTTGTTTATTCTCCCAAAAGGCATCTTCTATAGGTAGATTTTTCCATTTAACCAAGTATTCCTTGATTCTCTTGTTTCTTAGTTGTTTCGCCCTTACTTCCAAAATCTCTTATGGTATCAAGATCAAGTTCCCTTCCTCATCGATTGGTGGTATCTCATCATAAACTACAACATGTTGTCCCAAGGCTCTTTTCATGCAAGATACATGGAAGACATTGTGAATTTTTCTTCCTTGGGGTAGTTCTAACTCATATGCCATTGACCCGACTTTCCTTTGCACTCTATATGGACCATAGAACCTTGGTTTTAGCTTTTTTGCGCCCTTACTCTTAAGGGATAATTGTCTGTATGGTTTTAGTCTCAAGCACACCAAGTCCGCTACCTCAAATGTATGCTCCACTCTGTGTTTATCAACATACATTTTTTGTTGATTTTGTGCCTTGTGCAAATGATCTTTGAGTTCCTTGAGGATGTATTGGCTCTATTGTATCCATTCTTTTGCTATAGGAGCTTTGTTTTCTCCAAACAAAATCTCAACGAAGTCGAGCGGTTCATAACTGTATAAATCTTTAAAAGGAGACATGCCAATAGACATATGATGAGTAGTGTTGTAGCAATATTCTCCTAAATAAATCCATCTAACCCATTCTTTTTGTTTCCCCAATACATAATTGCTGAGATACCCCTCCACCCACTTATTCACAATCTCATTTTTTCCATCTGTTTGTGGATGGTAGCGAGTGTTGGGATTTAAAGTAGTGCCTACTAGATGAAACGAATCTTGCCAAAAGATACTCATGAACCTGTTGTCCCTGTCACTCACTATATTATTGGGTATCCCATGTAACCTAAAGACCTCTCTGAAAAATAGATCTTCCACCTGAGATGCACTGAATTCCATGGAGATAGAAAAGAAGTGTGCAAATTTGTTCAAATGGTCAACCACCACAAAGATGCAATCCTTCCTTTTAGTTTTGGGAAGACCTATAATAAAATCCATAGATACACTCTCCCATTTGTGCTCAGGAATAGGGAGGGGTTGTAATATACCTGCAAGATGTGTGTACTCATCCTTGTTTCGTTGAAGAAGGGTGCATTCCTTTATATAGTGCATAAAGTCTCCCTTCAAACCCTTCCAAGAAAACCTTTCCCTGATATGTCTATATGTTTGAAGGAATCCTTGATGACCTGCTAAGGAAGAATCCTAGAATACTTGAAACACTTTCCTTTTGAATGAGGATATTGGAACCACAAATATCCTTCCCTTGTAATAAATAAAATCATACATAATCATGTACATGTCATCCTGTATTTGTCCATCCATCAATTCACATGCAATTTTTTTCTTTGAGTATTCTACCAATAAGAGAGACTTCCAATCAAAAGATATTTCAGACATAGAGTATGTTGAAGGCCTTTTGGATAAGGAATCTTCCACCACATTATTTTTCCCTTTGACATACTCAATGTCAAAGGTGTATGCTTGGATTTTTCTTACCCACTTTTGTTTCCTTTCATTAAGATCCTTTTGCACAAGGAAGTATTTGAGACTATTGTGATTGGTCCTGACCACAAATTTCGCTCCCACTAGATATTGTCTAAATTTTGCGAGAGAATGCCTTATGGATAGCATTTATTTGTCATAAATGGTGTACAATAGTTCAAGACCCCTCAAGTTTTGGCTCTCATAGGCAATAGGATCTATATTCTACATGAGTATTGCTCCAACACATTCCCCAGATGCATCACACTCTAAAATGAAAGGTTGATAGAAATCAAGTAAAGATCACACAGGACAAGTACACATCACCTTCTTTATTTTCTCAAATGTTGATTGGGATTCATCATTCCATTCAAAGGATCCATTTCTCGTCAAATCATTTAGGGATGCGCAAAGTTGAGAGAACCCTTTGACAAATTTTCTGTAGTAACTGCAAATGCCAAGAAAACTTTTAAGTTCTGTAAGTGTTTTGGGTGTGGGACAATTAATGATAGCTTGAATATTCTCTTGATGTATCAGTACCCCTTTTTCTCCAATAATGTGTCCCAAGTAGAGGACCTTTGTCATTCCAATATCACATTTTGATTCTTTGGCATATAGAGACGGGTCCTCCATAATGCTCAAAATGTGGTCCACATGTTTGAGATGCTCTTCCCAAGTTTTGTTGTAAATCAACAAATCATCAAAAAATACAAGTAGATATTTCCTTAGTTGCTTGTTAAACACATGATTCATGTAGGATTTAAAGGTAGTTGGTGCATCGGTAAGGCCAAAAGGCATAACATGGAACTCATAGTGCCCAAAATGGAATTTGAAGGTTGTCTTGTGTATGTCTTGCTCCCTCATCCGGATTTGATGGTATCCAGAGCGCAAATCAATTTTGGTGAAGTATATTGCTCCATGAAGTTCATCCAATAGTTCATATATTATGGGAATGGGGTATCTGTTCTTGATGGTTCTCTTATTCAATGCTCTATAATATATGCACATCTGCATAGTTCCATCCTTGTTTTTGACCAACACAATTGATGATGCGAATGGGATTGAACTCGGTCTGATATGCCCCATGGCTGATAATTCTTTGATGGAACTTTATATCTCATCATTGTGCTTCTTGGGATGTTGGTAAGGGGTAGTGATGACCGGTTTGTCCCCTTCTTCCAACTCTATAATATGTTCAAACCCCCTGTTTGGTGGTTGCCTTGGAGGAATAAGCTCAAAGACCCTTTTATGATTGTGGAGGATCCTTTGTATGTATGGAGGGTATTGTTTGTTTGTACCATCATGTGTGTCCATGATGAAGCATTCAACTACAAAGACTATCTCTTCTCTCCTAAACATGGCATGCATCATCTTGGTTCTCACCACTCTAGGAGAATCCCCTATCATAGCTTTAAGCGTGACTCTTTTTCCTTCTTTTTTTTTGAAGGAAATTTCCATGGTTTTGTAATTAGTGGTGATTGGCCCCAAGGTTCTAAGACAATGCACACCTAAAATGATATTTTTGTTTGGAATATCCACCACATAAAATTCTTGTATCAAAGTATATATGCCCAATGTCAATCTCATTTATGGAATGTACCTGTCACAAGCAATAGTGTGCACTCCTACCACTTCAACCAAGAAGCCCTCAAAATAAACTGTAGGGATATGCATCCTCTCTACCATAGCCATGTCAATGAAGTTATGAGAAGCCCCACCATCTATCAACATTGTTTCCCTTTGTCCTTGTACAACTCCCTTTATCCGAAAGGTGTTAAATTTAGGCACCCCACTCATAGAAGCAATGGTGACCTTTTTGAGTCCTACATCAGGGGGTAATGATTCCCCACTACCTTGCGCATGCAATGATTCCTCTTCCTCCTTTTGGTTGGTATTAATAGCATGGATAGCTCCACCCCCTTCCTCATTTTTCTCCTCTTCATTGTCAGATATCACTTATGTGTAGTGAATTGTTCCCTTGCCCAAACACCTATGACATGGCTTCCAAGGTTCTTTGCAAGTGAAGCATATTTGTTTCCTTCGTAAATCCCTTCTTGTGGCTTCATCCAACTTCCCCTTGAATTTTTCCATTGGCCTAATTTCATGGCCCCTAGGAATGATAGGAGGTTTGGGTGTGAATATGTTTTTATTTTCTTCCCTAAATAGATCTTTGGTGCAATCAATAGCATCTTTCAAGGTCACATGATTAAAAGACTTAACCCATCCTCTTACTGGTTTATTCATTCCATACATAAACAACATAACTAATCTATATTCTACCATATCTAGAACCTTCATTGATACTATTTGAAACTCCTCAATAAAGGCCTCAGCTGAACCTGTTTTCTTAAGCTGTGTAAGCTCCCTAAAATGACAATATGGGTCTCCTTTGTCAAACCTAACAATGAGCCTTTGCGTGAATTCTTGATAAGAGGTGATGTGTCCATGGCCCAAGGTGGTTATTCCATGGAACCACCATTCATGTGCCTTCCCCATCAGATATAAATTTGAAAACTTGATATCTTCTCTTTCCTCCATAAGATTCAATTGGAGGTAAGCATACATCTTTTGCACCCATGTTGTAACCTGGATGTGATCAGATCCATCAAAGGAGGGTAACTCCATTCTCCCATCCCTTGGTCCAAGCTCACTAACACCTCTATAGCACTCCTTGGATCTCATTTTCATCTTCAAGTGGAAATAATACCCCATAGAAACTTCTCTCATGAATCTTGCACTCATGGAATCGTATTCCCTTTTTGCAGTTTCCCACTCATCAACCAAACTTTCTGAATCCAAGGCAGGAGCTTCCCTCCTATGTGTATCTAGGAAGGTAGGAATGTATGATCTAGAAGTGGTCATGTTATTTGTGTGAGATGGAATTGGTATTCCATAATTTGGCCCATGCTCCCCCACATGACCTATGTGTATGGAATCCTCATTGTTTCCATTTCCCCCACAAGATCCACCAACAACATGAATTCCATCGAGCAAGGGTGGGTATTTACCATGTCTTTGTTCTATCAAATATTGGCAGCGAATACCCTGATGTTTACTATGTTCCTCCAGCAAAGCTATCATTATGTCTTGCCCTCTTTGCAAACTAGCAAAGGATTGTTTAAGTTCTTCCTGCCCCACAGATAGGTGGTTTTGCATTTCCTCAAGGTTGTGCTGCATAGATTCTTGACTATTCTGTAGTGCATTATGCATTGTCTGAGCTACCTTTTCAGCCAAAATTTTGGCCTCTTCAGATGTAGCATTTTTGTTTTATGAGTCTCTCCCATACTAACTTCCAGCTCTTCCCCTTCCAGAATACATGTTACTGGTTGTCCCCTGCGACCTCTTCTTCTAGTCATCTGTATTTTTGACAGGTTGGCAAAGTAAATTCACTCTGATACCATTTTAATGTTCCCAACCAATTTTGGCAAAAAAACTAGGGTTTCTTGCTTGTTTTTGAAGTTGTTTTGCAGGTTTTTATTACAAAAAGAAGTGTTGAAGTGTTTTGATGAGTTTTACATCATTCATGACATCATAACAATCATTGGACACAAGATAATATAGGAAATGCACAAAAAATATAGCAAGCTTCATATCTGACCTTTATTTAGTAATATAAGTGTTATCCATACATGTATCTATAGATCTAATTGAATCTAGAGGGATATATAGCCTCCAAGACTTCCTCTGCTGAATATAAGTTCAGTACAAGATTATTTTATTTCCCTCAATGGTTGAAACCTTCAGATCTATGTTGATATACCTCTGTAAGACTAGATCTTGAACTGGTATAACCCTTACTGGATGAAGAAGCTCAATAATTCATCCATCTAGAATATGGCCACCAAATACTATGAAATCACTGCCAAAATGTAGATCAAGGCATGAATAGAAGAACTGTGGCAAGTTGGGGACCAACCCCTTAAGTATTGCTTCAGATCTCCAAGTCTCCTCAGTGAATATGCACCCCTCCTATAGAAATTCGGCCCAAGCCTTAATAAATCATCTAATAAGAAAAACACTCCTGTAATGGATGCAAAAGGGCATTATGGAACTATCAATGAGCCTAGAATAGGGAGAAAGGGAATATTTATCTCCCTTGGAGCAAATCAAACTACTCTTCTCTTGGTGGTGTGCCCCACTGCTGGAAACCCTTCAAATTTGTGTCCTAGCCTCCAAATAATGAGTGTTGAGTACCTGTAACTGAATAGAATGGTGAGGGAGGGATCTTGCACCTCCTTTCCCAATCTTGGACCAACAACGAAGGAATATTTCACCTCCTTGTTGGCCTCTAGGGTTTCTTGACTCAAAACCCTCAAAACGTAAGTTGTAGAGCTCAAGTGATCACAATGAGAAAATAGACAAGAATGAAGAGTGAGGTGCTTCCTCTCTATTTTATACCTCCCAATCTAATTCTCAACTGAGTTTCCTTTTTTATTCTTACTAAGGTTGTGATTTGATTTTTCACTTAAGTTACCTTCACCTTTTCTTTTCTTCTTGAAAGTCACTTTTTAATAAAATCACTTTAATTCCTTAAGTGAATTTTTTATTTCCTCAACCCATTTTACCCATGGGACTATAGTATAGAGGGGTGACTAGACTACTTAGTCCATATTTTTTATTCTCAAGGAGAGAGGGACATTACAGAAGCATAGGATTTTTCCCTCTTCAAAGGCATCATGTTGGCTCTTTCGATTGGAATATGGAGGATAACTATATGTGGAGACTCTATGATGATAATTAGGGTTATCATCAATAAGAATATTGTTGGATGTAAAATTTACAGTGGTTTCGTCTCTTGGATCTTGCCTCTCAAGCAACTTTGAAAATTATCCCCTTTATCACATAAAACAAGAATTGAACTCGGTCGCAGATCAAAAAGACAAGGAGGGAATAACTTAAGGAAAGGGAAAATCAAGGAAAATGGGGGAATTAAACTCCTCCCAATCCCCTAATTATCATTAATTGGGTCTTAATGACAATGGGAGGCCGATGACATTGGGGTCTTTATGATCCAAGCCTCGCACATTTCAAAGGACAACAAATTGAACCGTACATTCACTACATGTGTGTGGGTTCGATCTTCCAGGTCTCGATGTGATGGGCAGGGTAATTTATCATATGCAGTTTTGTGAGGCTCCACAATCCAACCAACTCTAGTTTGATGGTTGTTGTCTTCTCCCAACAGGCGATCTCTAGTTATATTTTGTCATCCTGGTAGATTCTCACCCCCCAAATTTTCGTTTATTGATCAATTTCAGACCTTTTGTTTTTTATTTTGGGGATAACTATGCTTCTAATAAGCTCAGGGTTTAGTATTTTCATGGGGTACTTAGATGAGAATAAGGTAAAAATCGTTGTATATATGGGATTTCAAAACCTCTTCCTGCTAGAAATTTTATTGGCCCCTCTTTGGGTTATCTCATTTTCCTTCGTTGGTTTCAAGTCATGACTATCTCCTTAGCCCTCGACTGGATTATGGTTTTTTTTCCCTCCTCTATGATTTGTTGGATCTCCTGTATTATGCCTAAAAAATCCAAGTTTGTCTTCAGTGCTCCCTCTCCCGAGTTTGGGATTAGACCCGTTCAATTGGGCTTAGGCTGGAATTTGGATTGTGGGCATTGGTTCAAGGTTTGGAAGCTTAAACCTTTTAACTTCAAGGCTAATTCTGTGCAAAGGGTTTGTCCTGCTCTTTTGGGTTCTGTTTGGGAATTAGTAAATTATTGTAGTAATATTAGGCTATCTAGGTTTTTCCTTAACTTATTCCTAGACAAGTTTGTTGGCCCTCATCGTTCTCCTCCCTCGTCCCAGATCCAAGATGAGAAAGACAGTGGTGGTATCAGTCCAGGGAATCCCTAGGGGGAAATGTGGGAGGAAGAGTCTATATTGGTGACCCCGTAAGGCATAAACTATTTTAGTGACATTACATAGCAGAGGATGTTCACTTATATCAAATCGTTTTTGGGGTCCCTTCCCTCTAGTTGGTTGTTTTCTTACAGGTCTTTGTGGGTTTTCAACCTTATGAATTGTGGTTGGATTTCTATGCACAATATAGGGGTTATCTTGCTCGACATGGATCCATCCTGGTGAAATATTAAGTGAATCCTTTGCAGGAATGAAGACATGGCTGAGGGAAACATATTGAGTTTCAATGAAGTTGAAAACAAGGTAAATGGTTACGAGCAGATAATTATGGCATTGCTTCATCGAGTTGAAACCTTAGAATAAGAGAGGGAAAGAACCAAT
>SNQJ01S0025673.1:251626-264228 GCA_010110895.2 Picea sitchensis
AGGGTTTTTCATACCCTCGACCCTTATTTATACTAAATATGTCTATTAAGAGAAGCATCTAGAGGAAGATCCTTCTAGAAGCAGAAGCTTCTATTAGGTCTTCTTACATCTGCCTTATTCTATTTTATTGAAAGGTCTTATTAGTATTGATCTTTATTACATCTGAATATATTGATCTACCTATGTGCGGGTTAGGACCTTAGCACAAATCGTCTGCCTTTCACCTCCAAACAGATGGAAAAATGAAGGTGGTCAACATGATGATTTTTCATATCCTATGCATGTAGAACCACAAGAATCCACATATATGGGATGAGAGCATTCCATATGTTCAATATAGATATCCTCCATAACTCTATTGGCCACAACCCTTTTTAAGTGTGCTTGGGGTTCCAACAATTGGTCCCCATTGACGTAGCTCTACCCATTGCATTTACATAAGAAGAGTCCTCCCACAATTAGATTGAGGTATGAGAGTATCCAATTTCATTGAATGGATATAGAACCTCCAACAACACGTTCATGATATCTTACCGAAAGTCAATGCTAAGTACAAGTAGCAACATGGCCAACATCAGGTTCCACACAAGTTTTAGGTTGATGATAAGGTGTGGTTGTATTTCTAGAAAGAGTGCCTCAAAACCCCCTATAAGAAGCTCAAACAATTCTTTTATTGGCATTACACCATCATGAAGGTTACAAGTGTCAATTATTTTGAATTGAGTATTCCTCATTTCCTTGGCTTGCACCTAGTATTTAATGTGGGGATGCTTCAACCATATTTTCCTCCTCTATTGGACACCTCAGAGGTGGCTAAGCGTTGGGCCCTATAGAAATCAACCTTGATTGCATTGAGTAGGTTACAATGGATTGAATCATTGACACCATTGAAAATGGCACCTGCTAGTAGAACATACAACTCTATCGAGTTATTAAAGAAGGACAATTTCTTCACCAAGGCAACCAACTCGCCAAGAGTTAGATTCAAAATAAATTTCCCCATTTGATGGAAGAACTTAAAAAAATGGGGAAAATTTATTCCTAAGAGGGGATGACTGATCTAGGTGGATATTAGTGGCTACCCGAGCATCTTCCTCTGACTCATAATAGTTCCCTATCTTGGTGATTTTTTCTCCAGTTGTTTTAGGTCCCAAACATTGGTGCATTTTTTAGGCCCCAAATAATTTCTTTTGGCCCTGCAATGGATTAGGATTGCTATGGAATTCATAATAATTGATTTAAATATTTCTTCTCATTTATATCTTTACAACCGACTATTGTGTGCTCCAAAAAAAGTTTGTATGCGGAAGTTATTGCCCCGAGAAGTTGACGTATCAACTAGACTCCTCGAGACCTCCATTCCTTTTGGCCACTTCATCTCCTAGGGTTAGAGTTTTGTATATTTAGGGTTTTTAAATCTTAGCTTTTAATACTTTATGTTAAAAGGACATTTCAACCTCTTGTAATGATATTCTTGCGAATAAGTGTAGCCGACATCTCTCTCTTCACAGATATTCTACCACCATTCTAGTTAGTTTGTATTGCTTGGCATTTCATAGTCTTTAATATTTCATTTAATAATAGAATTTGGTTTTCACTATATTATTGCGCTCTTTGCAATATTTAGAATGTGTTTTTCCATTCATATTCCCACCTTTCATTTCATTCTCTATACAATCCATATCATAAAGTGTGAGGTAAAAGTATCCGATTGGATTTAACATCTTCAATATAGCCAAAAAATATACATTGTTGACTTTTAAGTTGCATTGCTTTATGATTTTCATAAAGAATACTAGCCCATTCTTCACAGCTAAAATCTTTAAAATGAAATATATTAGGCTTAATTTGAGACCAATCTTCTTTTGGAGTTATATTCATCACAATTTTTGTAGGAGTATAATTCAATATATAGTTAGGAGGATTTATTGCTTCTACCCAAAATAGTGGTGCTAAGTTCTTTGATTGAACCATACAATGAGCCATTTATTTATGTGTTCAATTCTTATGTTCAACTAATCCATTTTCTTTTGGCGTGTAAGGCATTGTATGTGGCATTTGAATGTCGTTTTTAGAGAAAAATTCAATGAAGTGTTTAGTACATATTCTTCTCCATTATCAATGAAAAATCTTTTTATTAGATGTTTTGACTTCTTTCAATCAATGCTTTGAATGCAACAAAATATTGAAAACTTCACTTTTGAGTTTTATTAAGTAAACCCATGTGTGCCATGTGTGATCATGACTTAAAGCGAGAGTGTATTGTGCACCTAAAAATGGAATAGGGAATGGCCCATTTATGTCATAATGAACCAATTCAAATGGTTCTTGATTGCTTGTCATGATTGACCTGATGGAAATAGATCTCTTTGATTTTCACCCAAGACAAACCATGGAAAATATCATTATTGCATGAGATAGGGGCCAGGCCATGAAAACTTTGGTGCTTCGAGAATTGATACAACTAGTGGTAGTTCATATGACCAAACCATTCATACCAAATTTTTCTCAAGTCATCAACATGAGCAATGAATATGGTGGTATGAAATGAGGGTTCAAAGTTGTCAAATTTGTACATCTTGGAAGAATCATCAACATGTCCCGAAGCCATTATAATAGATAGATCCTTTATATCTTTGATTACAACATCATGAGGAGAAAAATTAACAATTTTTCCATAACTTGAATGAGTATTTTGAAAATTTGAAATCATATTAGTTGAATGACCAAGAACATAGAATACATTGTTAATTTTCCCATTAGGAAGATCTATGGTTTCTACTCCTACAACATCTAAAGGATAACTATCATCAACAAAAATATGTCAATTTGTACAATCATGAAGACTAAATAAAAAAATCCCTATTGTTGGCTATATGCTAAGAGGTCCTTGAGTCTAAAATCCATTCATGATTAGGATGAAATTCCATTGTAGAAAGAGCATAAGCTTTATAAGAAGTAAAAGAGGAGGAAGAACCTAATTGAGTATTATGATTCTTCATGGCTACTTCCAATGCTTGTGTCATCTTCCAACAATGTGTATCATGATTCCCACCTTTTCCACAAAGGAACAAGACCTATGTGGCTTCTTCCCCTTTGATTTGGTTCCTTGTTGAGACCTTGGAGGAGGAGGAGTCATTGTAGGAGGCTTGGTGGTTGTGGGATATTTGGCTCCTTTGAACTAAATCTTGGATTGTTTGGAGTTCTTGTTGTTGTGAGAAAACAAGACTTTTTTCTTAGGACCTATATCAAGCACACCCGTATGCAAGAGTTTGTCTTGTTCATATGTTAACTATTCATGGAAAAACTCAAAAGTGAGCATTTTATTAGTAGATCTTAATGCATCTCTAATGGAATAAAATGTAGAGACAAAAATGACAAAAGGATATTTGAGCTTTGAAAGAATAGCCATAATTATCTGATCATATGGCATAGTTATTCTACAATCACTAAGTTGAAGTTTTAAGAGCTTGAATTTCATGATGTAGTCTTCAATTTGAGGAAATTATATTGGATTGAGAGAAATGAGTTGATTTTTCAAATGACGAGCACATATCAAAAAGTAATTGTTCAAACTTCAACCATGCTTCATGTCATGTTTTATGAGACTAAATATGAAATTTTGTATCTTCAAAGATCATGCTAGTAATACCTCTTACTTCATCATTACAATTTAGACATTTTGTACACTTTTCATTGGTTAATGGTGTTTCATCAAAACAAAGAGTGATTTGATACAACCCTTTACTCTCGAGTAGATCCTCCATGTATCATTTCCAAGAATAATTGTTTCTATTAGATAATTGAACCTCGTGAGTATCCATTTTGTAAAATTAGAAAACACAATGTGGAACTAGCTAAATAACTTGTATCACTATGTATATCTCAAAAAATTAACTTTAAAAAATAACATGAGTCAAAACATAGTTCACACAGTGTATTTATGTCCCTGGAAAGTTGCAAAAATGAGGATGAGTGTTGCCTATCTATAAACAAAAATTAAAATTTTATTTAATAATACTACAAAATAAACTAAATAAATTGTACCATGACAAAGAGGAATTAAAAATACACGCTATGGAAAAAATGGCACCATAATATAAGTTTGTTTGGAAAAGTTATGGTAGTTTGAATCTCGACTCCTAAAAAATAATTTTGAATCCCCATAGGGGGGTTTGAAGTGCTACATGGCACTTTCTGGTTTACTACTCACTATACTCGCTCATTTTTGAGGTGGCAATGTTGATTGGGCATTGAGTATTGTTTGGGATAATGAGACATATGGATGATGTGGTGCCACATCTTAAGTGTGTGATGCTAAAGTGGAAATAAGGAGATGCCACATGGTAGGTTGATGGTGTGGAAATCCACATGGGAGTGACTAAATTTCCATGTAAAGGGTGACTAGATGGCCATGTCAAAGGCATGGAGGTCACACAGTAGTTAAAGGTTTGGAGGCTATGTGGTAATTAATGGTTGAATAATTCTTTAGTTAAAGGTTTGGAGGGTAGTATTGTGACGTACACAACCACCCCTTGGTCGGCTACGCTACTTCAAGCGGTAACATACCCAACCACCCACAGGCTGGGCACCCTACCTCAAAACTCACTTCTGAACTAATTTCAAATTCAGATAAATTTCTAATTAGTTAAGAGGCATGAAATATTCACATGCAGAGTTCAATATTCATGATACAACATAAAGAAATGGGACCTATGTCATGAACAACGATAACCAGCAAGCATGCACATTATAAATACGAATTTCATAGATAAATAAATTACACAGTGGAATAAATACATAGGTAATTAAAACCATGATAGAGAGGACTTATCTTTAATGAAACGAATCACCAACTGGATGTAGACCAAGGACATTCCACCCAGTTGTAGATGTTGTTGTTCCAAGTCTCAACAACAATGTCACCCTTGAGCCAGGGCTATGAATCCATAAGGATGGCTCCAGAGTGTCACTCAGCTTCCCAAACTAGTCAGCACTCAAGCTCTCACAGGCTTTTCAGCACACACAACAATCCAAAGTACACCAACTCTCTTCTACCTAGCCTGCACAACCCAAGAGAATGGACCCCCTGTTGAGGAAAAGATATGAAAATATCTTACTCAATCATTTTCATATCTTGCTTGGATAAGGCAAGATATACGGGAATATCACCCTATGTTTAGAGCCTCAAAAATTGTTTCCCAATCCACAAGTATTAGTTACAAGGGCTTAGGATGATTTTTTAGAATAAAACGTTGTTGTAAAATTCAACATTTTTATATAATTTTTTGAATATAATTGATGCAAAAGTAAATGTGGAGACAAAAGAAAAAATACCAAGTCACATATTAACACAGATGATACAGAATAGCAATCGCTTATTTCATTCCAAGAAATCAAAAGAATCATTCTCTTTACTAAAATCCTTGAGGGAGTTTGGACTAAAGTCAAACTTAGATATCCCCGATGAAAACCATACAAAAGGACTCTGACAGGAAGTAAACAATTGAACTTTAAAAGTTGGATCATCTTGCCACACATTGTTTCCCACTCGACTCTGCACAATATCCTTTATCAGTCATGGAATTTAATTCATAAATGGACAAGTGTACACAAACTATCAAAGATAGATCAACACCTGTGAAAACAAGTGTCTGGATGATGTAATTCAACTTTGAATCTTGATGTCTACAATAGGACCCTGCTGTCATATAATAGAATTAGGATTTTAATGAATTGAATAATGAATGAAAACTAAACTATCTCAATAAAACTCAAGAGCAAACCTTAGTATGCTTTCTCCTTCTATTATCCTCTTGTTCTTCCATCTCATTTTTCTTTTATGCATCCCAAATTAGTTGAAGTAGTTCAACTACCTCTTTTAGTTAAGTTAATTAAAACTCAACTAATTTTTAGTTAGGGGAAGAATTAATATAATAATAATAATAAGGGTCTTTTAATAAATAATAACTAGTAGGTGGGACCCCTTGTGAATCCCTTTATTTTCTTAACAAAAATAAACATAACTAGTCAATCAATCAAACACATCCCTCCTTGTGAGTCCCATAACCATTCTCATCATTTTGAAAATTAAAAATCAACGATATTCTAAATCATATCCAAACATATAATATCCAAAATATCCAAAAATAGTATGTTGTCCAAAAACTTCAGCAGTCCACTGTTCTCAACAAAATAATAATAATAAATATTCAAAAATCGTATTTGCCACTTTGGGAGGCAATTTTCCCTTTGTTGCTGCTATCTCCTTTTGAATTTCCTGAATTAGCCTTAGGATGTGTGGATCCTTGAGTCTTGATCTCACTAATGACATGAGAACAATCATCTCTCAAGTGCATGCAGCATGAAACGGATTTGGCTTAATCACTTGAGGGAGAGGAGGGGGAAGTAGCAGCTTTGCCTTTGTCATGCATGTGGTGGGCTTTGATTTTGAGTCTTTTTCTTGTGTGGGAGGATTGTATAAGTGAGTGTGCAGGGAAATATGTACATTTGGGTTAACAGGTGGAGGAGGAGGAGGTAGAGACAAATTTGGCCATCCACGATGTTGGGAGACTGTTGAGTGAACAATCTCTTGCCATCTGTCGTTCTCGGGAACTTCAGTTTGTAATGAAACATGAGGGGGAACATGGATACCATGGACATGATGGGGTTGGAAGGGAGGCCTCTCTGGTCTAGGTTTTACTACCCCTTGTCCAATCCAATTGAAAAATCCATCTTGGAAAAGCTATTTTAACTCTTGACTATCTGCATCAAAATGTATCGAGAATCTTGGCCTTCTAGGCCCTCTGTTCCAATTCCCTCTGCCCATGTTATTTTGGCCATGGCTTCCTCTATTGAAGAATCTCATCTTGTATGCATTGTTTATTAGAAACTATCTTCTTAAAAAACCCATACATGACATCTCTTAATATGAAACAAAGTTTGTCTCAACAATCACATCAGACCCATGCAATCCAATCCATAAAATTCATTTAATAATTGTCAATGAGCAGGGGGTGAAAAAGGGTTTTGGGATATCTGAGGGGATTGTATTGAGCGGAAAAGTGAGGAAATGAAAGGGAGTAATAACATGATTATTGCTCAATAATTCATTAAACAATCGACTGTGCAAAAATAAAAAAATCATATCAGATGTGATCCATCTCTGTGTTATTATTACCTCCAACTACCATAGTGGGCCTTTATTAATATAGTAGACCTAGTCCACCTTACATTGAATGAACACATTCCCATATATTAAATTACTTCCACTAATAACACATAACTACATTCCCATTTGGTACCTCCCTAGGTACCCCATATTACCTCCCTAGGTATACTACAGAGACAATGTCTCTTTCCAATCACCCAGGGTTAATAATTTTTGACAACCATTGACAGTGATCCCACATACATCATTACAGCAGCAATGATAGGGGATGGTGTATGGAACCCTTCACATATGATATTCATTAAGCACACAAGTCTGTATTAATATTCGAGCGACCAAGATTGGACATTTTGGCAATCTTTCGGAGAAAAGACATTCGGGAACGAGCTATAACAACAATTCGGGATCCGATAAAAGAACACACCACTATTGCCAATTTTCTCTACAACTGGGTAAGGATTACCTCAATGACTAAGAGGAAATGAGTTAACCGACAATGATACACAAAAAAAAAACCCTCAATCATCAACTCATATCCATATTGCACCATTGTTACTTATTATTCCACAGAGACCCATCATAAAACTACATTGACCGAGAAAAAACCCAACGCACAACTTAATAATACCCATTCCTTTGCTTGCAATTTCCAACATTTTACAGTCATCACAGAGAGCCATAACACCACATTCACACACAGTCGAAATTCTCAAGAACACACTGTTGATACTGAGAGGGGGGTGAATCAGTATCAAGTACAATTTTAAAAAACTTTTCCAACTTATACTTAAACCATTCAATTATATCCAATGAGAAATTTCCAACTTTATACTTAAACCATTCAATTATATCCAATGAGAAATGAACAATAGTATAAGAGTTACACCCAATACACCACAATACACCACACATGCACAAATATATATGAGAAATAATCAATAGTTTTTGTTCATGGTGTAACACTTCCAAAGGTAGCTAAGAAGCTAAAATGCAAGGGAGGGATAAAACTCAAGAGGAAGATACAATCCTCCCAATATAAATAGAGACTCTATATCCTTCCTTTCCCTTCCCTTCCACCCAAGAATATACAAAATAAACTTTATTCACACCTGGTCTGCCTGTAATACCCAACTTGTACATCATGCTCCGCGTTCAATATTTAACATCCCATTCTGAACCTCGGGCACAATAAGAAAACTAAAGTCCGTACTCTTTCCAATGGAAGTGGTACCACTTCATTTGGAGTCTGAAACGTTATGACTGTTTTTACCCGGAACACCTGTTTTTGACTAGTTTCAGATCTCTGGTCACAAACCCTATATTCCACTGCAGTATATCTCCATAATTATAGCGAATCAAGAGCTGAACTTTTAACAGAGGTACCTTTGATATGTCTTATCACTACCATAGCGATTGCACCATCGGAATCATTCTAGAAAAAAGCATGGCAAATAAAATGGTGAGATGACCAAAAATAACATACCTTAGAACACACATCACCAAAAGACTTCATCCCTCCTTGAACCGGGCCTCTTTTACTCTTCTTCTCTCTCTCTGAAATCTGACTTGTAATAATAAATGAATGTATAATGATGTTTATTTATACCATTTATGTCACTTCCTTTTAACATTAGGGGCCGACCAAACTTTTTGTATTTTGTAATTATTTTCTTTAATTGTCTCTAGGGCCTACATGTACAATTCAATTTGTCATCTTCTGTACCCATTTCTCCTCAACCATGATCCACGTGCGCTACATACCAATCGGAAAGAGCATGATGTATACTATCCATCCATGGGTGTTGTATCTACATGTTCATTTTCCTTCATGTCCAAATAACTTCATCAATATTGTGGTCCAAAACCCATGACTAGGGTTGACATCAATGACAACAACCAATCTTCCAACACACACAAAATCCAAGCATCACTGAGCCATCATTTGGTTCATACAATAGAGAATACATCATGGATGGAGAGAAAAGAATCATACCTGTGAAAAAAACACTTAAATGGCGAGTTGGTCAAGATTTCCCTTCCAAAAACCTGAAAATGTGAAGCTTCACAGCCAACAGAGAGAAATTGAAACAATGGAACAATGCTAGGGTGACGAGGCGATAGGGAAAGTATGGAGTGACATGCAGTAAATGCACATCGCTTTCATCACTTGGCCACATTCAATTCGAAGTACGAGACAACCCAATAAGCATAACATTCACCAATAATCAATCCATATAACCAATGCATATTCAATGTCAAACCATTGTGAGATTTGAGATGATATCCATTGCATAGTGCACCACCTAAGATATTTTACATGTTAACCCTTGCCATAACTCCATGCAATAATCCATATTAACAATGCTATATGCACCTCCATTCAAATATAATTAAATTCACATAGTCCATTAACCAAACAAATAGCATAACAGTTAGGACTAACACTTGTATTCCTTATTTCTTTTATTCGAAATTTACATGTAATCCTTTTACATAGTTTCTTTCCTTTTTCTATAACTTTAGAACCTTTTTCATAGTTTTTTTTCTTTGTTTTGACCATGCTACCAGTAAATTATCCCTTGCATATATGTGGCTAAGTAATCAACATAAGAATTAGTAACAAATATATAACATAGAAGTTGTAACAACATCATCCTCATACCCATAGAACATGTTCAATGTCGCAAGTGATTACCAAAAGTGTTCCACAATAATGCATTATCCACTTATTATCATGCCAAATGAAACTAAGACTGCATCGTCAAAAATGTAGGACTGTGTAGGAAACATCGCAACAACATCAACACATGTGTAATATATATATCCTTGCACCTCTAGTTTACAAGAGGGTCCCACCTACTAGTATTATATTATTAGCATAGTTAAATAATAGAGCTTTAGTAATACTTTGTGGGCGGATTTCATCGTTACAATTTTAATCGTCAACAAACTGGAGACTCCGTAGGGAAATCTATTTCCAACAGATTAAGAACTCAGAATGTTGGGTTTCGCAGACCAAGTAACATCATATCAAGAAGATATAAATCAAAATGATTATGCAACAGGGGAAAGTGAGTGGATTTAAGGGAAAAATGACCGGGAATTTGGGAATAACTCATGGAAAGTGCTAAGTTTGAGGGGGTTTATCCCTATAAGCATAATCATTCAACTAAAAAAGAATGTTCTTGACTTCAAGGAGAAATTTTTTATGAACTTTCTCTTTTGAGTCTTGAAATGGATGAAGAAAAGGAAAGAAAAAGAGGGATAAAACCAACTATCTCATCAAACAACAGTGGAAGCAGATAACAATTTCAATGATGCTTTCAAGGGGAACATCATGAAAGCTATGTAACTCGATTGTTATTGATTAAAAATACTTTGCAGAAGCGTCGTTGTGGAAAAACTGATCCAACATTTTATTTTGACGAGAAACAAAGTCAAAAAAAAAATCAAGAAATGTCATAGCAGAAATGAAACAATAGAATTGAAATAAGTAGAAATGAAATGACAGAAATTTAAAAACAGAAATGTAAAAACAGAAATGAAAAACTACTAATATACAAAAATCATCCCAAACAATGTTAAACTCTTCAAGTTGGTTCCACGTAATGTTTTAAGAAGGAACTGTTAGTGCTGTAGGAAAACAATCGCTCTTGTAAGTCCTTTAGAATGTAAGAATTTGCACCCAGGACAAAAGTGATCTTAAAAGGACCAAGCCATAATTTTTGAAGCTTTGAATTCCTTCCTCTATTAGCATGAGCTTAATCCCACAACAATACCTTCTCATTGACTTTAAATTTGACAGCTTTGACACTCTTTTTGAAATATGTTTTAACAGTTTGATGTCTTTTCTTTATATTATCCAAGGCCAACGTCCTTTTCTCCTCTAAAGCCAAAAGTGCATTCATTCTTTGAGAAACATCATAAGAATTTAATTCTTCGACATGTCGCATTAACCTCAAGGAGGAAAGTTCCATCTCAGTAGGAAGAATGGATTCTTGACCATAAACAAGCTGGAAAGGGGTGCAACCAGTTCTCACCTTGGTGGTAGTTCGATATGCCCAAAGGGCATAAGTGAGGAGAGTGTGTCATTGACGAGGCTTATCTTCAATGAGCCTTTTGATAACTCTTACCAGATTCTTATTGGTAGACTCGATCTGCCCATTACCTTGGGGATAATAAGATGATGAAGTAAAAATTTTAACCCCCAACTTAGCTAAAAATTGGGTCAGCTTAGCATAAATAAAAGCAGGACCATTTTCTGTAATAATTTCCAAAGGAAGACCAAATATGGAAAAAATATTATTTTCAAGGAAATAAATCACCTTCTCATCTTGCGGATGTTTAAGCAGGGCAACTTCAGTCCATTTCATAAAATAGTATGTGGTTGTCAAGATAAAGACTTTTCCTGTTGAAGACAGAGGATTAATAGGACCAATAAAGTCCAATCCCCATTTTGAAAAAGGAAATTCCTGGAGGACAGGTTGTAAAGGCATAGAAGAAAGACATTATTTCCCAGCAAATTTCTGGCACTTGTCACAATATCTCGAAAAAACATAATTGTTCGCGGTCAAATGGTCACCAGGTGAGAAAATGGAGAGCGCTTGCATACCCTGTTGGGTCTGGCAGGGAAGAACAGCTGTGGAGCAAAGAGGGTTAAAGAAAACAAAACTAACTACAATCTAATTATCAACTGAAAGCAAATAACACTGCGAAAATAAACAAAAACATCAAACATAAGACACAGGGGTCATCAATGGTTTTAGGCTGGTGTATTAATGAAACCAGAGCACGCTGAAGAAAGAGACCAGGGGTTCCTTCTCCCTCCAGCGGAAGGCTCTTCGGGGCCCTCAACACAATGCTTTCCTTACAAATGAAATGAACTGCACACAGCAGTGAAAGAACTCTGGGTGATGTAGCTGATGGATTGTTGTCACGGGATGAGCCTTCAACCATTTGAACAGCATAACTGTGCTTAGAATTCCTTTCCAAAACAGTGTACCCTCATGGCCTTTTATAGCAGCTTCACGGGCGGTCACGTAACTTTCTCCAAGTGTGAATAGGGGCACATTAGGGTTTATTTAGGTCATTAATCCCTCGATTTTGCAGAGCCGGCTCTGATTTGAGAGTCAAATCATCTTGGGGGATGCTCCGTAGGCGGTCGGGAGGCCGACCTATGCAATTAATGCACCGTATTAGCAGATGCACGGTTTTTTGTGTTGACAGTAGCGCGTCGAGTGCGCATGCGCTAGTAACACGTTTTTGTCCCGCGCATGTGCGCACACATCAAGCTGTTGTAAAGCGCCCTTCAATTTTTGGTTACTTTGTATAGTTTTTTTCCCTTCTGGAGTGTTGTGAAACTAATTCAGTGCCATGAGTGACTTCATTGCTGTTTTGATGATGTGGAGTTCTTGTCGCCATGTGCAGACGA
>SNQJ01S0025674.1:0-12535 GCA_010110895.2 Picea sitchensis
ATATATGTTGAGTCTTTGTTTCACTCCTGGCATCGATTTCTTGGAGCTCTCCCTTGGCCACTCTTGTTTGGTAGAAAGAAGTGATACAATCTTCCATATCATGGTAAGGATAGAATGGTCTATCTCATCTAGGATGATTCTCTCATTTGTGTTAATGTCCAACACCCCATTCACTAAAAAAAGATGGAAATAGGACTCTTTGGTTGCTCTCAATCATCATGAAGACTATGGCTCTAATGTTAGGTGTATCCTAGATTCCCAATGCCCCAACATGGCCTCTCCTTATAGGAAGATAGAGAAGGTTAAGAGATAGGTTCAAGGCTTGGAACTAGGTGAAAATATGTCATGCACAAGTTTCATGGCCAATAATCCATCATGGTCAACCCATCTCTCATTGATCTCCTCGGAACTCTCTGAATCTAGAAGATCACAAGGGTGGTCATGGGTTTAGTATGAACAACCATTGACTAGTTGTGAGTTGTCTATGAACAAAAAGCGATTGGTCGCTCTTCTCTCTAGGAAAAGTGTGACTAGGCTCAAAAATGGTGTTTTTGGAGCAATTTCTCAAGTACTTCGTATGTTTTCGACAAAATATCATTATTAGTTTCTCTTCAAGGCCTAGGGTGACAAATACAAGAGTAATAGGTAGGGACAATAAAGGTACTTTAACATGCTTGTTTAAAACTATAGTTTGATTTATAATATTTTATATTATGTATTAGCATAGTAATCAAATGCCTTATAAATTACAATTTCGAATGCAATACCTATTATTGATGGTTAGTAGTGCTACTAAAGAGTGATGATCCACCTTTAAATGCAGGTTTAATTTTGATAATTATTTACAAGTTTTTTTTATGTGAATCTACAAAAACTTATTTTTTTGGCCTTAAAAACAATAACTATGTCTTTATTTTATTTTTAATAAAACTTTTTAAACATAATAGTTTTAATATATGTTTAAATTACAATTTTAATGTATTATATTTCTAAGTAAATTAGATAATATTTAAAACTTAACTTTCTTAACTTATAAAAAAACTATGTAAACTTTTTTTAATATCCACTTTATATATAATTAATTTATTAATACTTTAAAAATAAAAATAAAACAATTATGAAAATAGAATATATACTAGCAAACAAGTCCACCTCATTATTCATCCTACTATAAGGAATATATTTTCCCACTCCCAAACACAAAATTCTATAAATTAAATATTCTCCAAATTACATTTAAAAGTTTGTTTTCTCTCAAGCATATATTTTTCCACTCCCAAACATAAAATTTTATATTAAATATTCTCCAAATCACATTTAAAAAAATTTAAATTTAAAAAAAAATTGTTATTCTCCAAATCACATTTAAAAGTTTTTAAATTAAAAAAAATTGCTAAAAATAATGAAATGATTGTTCCAAATAAATTTAGTGCTATGTTTATCATGTTGAATAGAATAAAATATAGATCACACATCACAAAAATCTTGACCATAAATTAAATATTTACACTTAGTCAATAATCACTAAGAATACTCCTATGAAGACAAGCCTTGCAAAGTGTCGTGATAGATATATTACATGAAAGAAAGACCACCCCTCCTTCCAAGGAAAGATCACCTCTCCTTCAAATATTGTATCATTTTCTTTATACAATAATATAAGGTGATCAAACAAAAGTGAATGACTACATACATATGCCCCATTTTCTATGGCAAAGATGAATGTCTACACATATGGACCCTACACTACTCTTTACATAAAACGTGCAAAGGCAAATACTTATAAAAATAAAATAAAAATCTACTTTTACATGAAATGAAAAGATTAACCAATAGGTTTTGCTTTTGCTTATAAAAATAAAAATCTACTTTAGCTTGAAAATATTACACAATAGGTTTTAGTTTCGCTTATAAAAGTAAAAATCTACTTTAGCATGAAAATATTAACCAATAGGTTTTATCATTTGTGTAGGACAATTGAAACCACCCGTATTATATAGATTATCAAATCAAACCTAAAAAATCATAAAAATAATTTATTATATATATTTTCAATTCAAATTTTAGAAATTATTAAAAAATTATATTAATAAAATAAAATTTTATTAAATTATTATGTATATAAAAATAGAATAATTTTAGAGATATTTTTCAAAAAATAGTTATAAAAGTTTAGGAGGCATAGCTTGTTATATTAGAAAAAGCATTTCTCCTCACATTCAATGCTAAGAAGATGTATATAACAATTTGCTATTTTGCACCTATTAATTCTACTTTTTATAAGAAAAACTATCTAAATAACAATTGTCCATACAACATATTTATAGTTTGAAAAATGAAGGTAATATCCTCCTTCTAGGAGACTTTAATGCTAGGACTGCAACTAAACATGCTACTCTTTTAAGTACTGATTCCAACCATAATCATTTATGGCTAGATGAGGACCTTGTTTTTTCTAATAGCTACAAAAGAAGCTCTGAAGACCTAATTGAGAATGTGTTTGGTACTGAGTTGGTCAAGCTCTACACCTCTCAAGACCTAATAATTTGCAATGGAGTAATGAAGTGGCCAAACTCCAACCATATGACTTGTATTCATGGGCTAGGTAGTAGTGTCGTAGATTATGTGATATATGATATCCCCGTTTCCAACCAAATAACAACTTTTGACCTTTTAAATGACCATGAGTCCAACTCTGATCATAAACCTTTAACCCTAACTCTAAACTTTTCCATGCACAAGAGCGCCATTGAAGAGAATTCTGGTAATCAAAGGAATTTACACTTTGACAAAGGTAAAGTTGACCTTTTCTTAAAGGATTTAAATAGTAAATTAAATCTCCTAACTTATAAGGACAACATTGAAGAACTCTCATAATTTTACAACTACCCTTTCCACTTCTATTAACAAGTTCTCTTTCAAGGTGTCCTATAAAAAGAATAATAGAATGACCAACCCTTGGTATGATAAAGAATGTAAAATTGTTAGGAAATCCATTAGGGATGTTTCTAATGAGTCCTTAAAACTCGATAAGATCAATACGTACAAAGCCCTAATTAAAAGGAAAAAAAGGTACTATATCAATAAAAGGCAAGAGCAACTTTCACAATATATAAGTTGGATACTAAGAAATTCTGGAGCCAAATTATAAACAACAATACTACAGAAAATAATAGGATTCCCTTAAGGTACTGGAATTCCTACCTTAAAAGTCTTTACGAGTTCCCTAATGCCATGGACACCATTCTTATTGTCCCTACAAAGGGAGAAGTTTTTTCTTTAGATGACATAGAGTTTGGGGTTAAGCGGCTTGCAAATGGGAAAGCTAAGGACATTGAAGGCTACCAAGTTGAAATTTTTAAAATCAGAGGGCCTATCCTTATCCCTCACATACACAAGCTCTTCAATTTAGCAGTCAAGCATGGCTTCCCTAAACCTTGGACGCAAAGTCTCATTGTTCCTATTTTTAAAAATGGGGATAAAAACATTCCCTTTAATTATAGGACCATTATGATTAGCTCAATTTTAGCCAAGCTTTATGAAATTATTTTGCAAAAAAAGATTAGCCTTTGGCTAGAAAGTCACAGTAAAAGAGCTAAAGTCCAGGCCGAGTTTAGGAGATATCATTCAACTGTGGACCATCTTGTTACCTTTAGGATCATTGCAAAGGAGTTCTGCAATACTAAAACCAATCTTTTTTGTTGTTTTGTTGACTTTAGAAAAGCTTTTGACATGGTTCCTAGGAAAAAAAATTGGAATAGGTTGGAAGAGATAAAAGTGCCTCTCGAGTTGAGGGTTGTTGCAATAAGGATGTACGAGAACGTTATTGCTAATTTTAAAAACACAAAGGGCTGGTAAAAAAAGATTAAATGCAATATTGGAGTCAAACAAGGTTGTCCCTTGTCCCCTACCCTTTTTGTCATATGCATTGACAAGTTAGAAGATTGCTTGGAAAAAGTAGTTTGTGTCGGCCCTACTCTCACTGGTATAGTCATCAATCTTCTTCTTTATGCCGATGATATCATTCTTATGGCAAGGAGTCCCCGTGATATTGAAAACCAACTAAGAATCCTCAAGGATTTTTGCTCCAATATGGGTATGACTGTTAATATTGATAAGACTAAGGTCATGATTATTAAATCCCATAAGATCACTTATGATACCTTTGTATATGAAAACAACAACTTGGAGGAAGTGACTTCATACAAATATCTTGGAATTCATATTCACCACAAGCTCAGTTGGAATTATAACATTGAGAAAAGGATTATTGGGGGATGGAAAGATTATTATGGGCTTGAAAACAATTGTAAATCAACTAATCTTTGGAGTTGGGATAAGACGAAACTCCTCTTTGAGACTCTTGTTACAGATGTTATTCTTTATGGATGTGAAGTATGGGGCTATATTATCTCTTGTGAATCCTAGAGAAAGATAGAGCCAATACAAAAGAATTTTATAACCTATAATCTCAAAATTAAAGGAAATACACCCTATCTCATCCTCCTCTGAGAAGCAAGTCTCTCCCCCATTGAGAGCATGGCTATGACTAGATACCTAATGTATAAGAACAATTTAAACAACATGGAAGACGAGAGGCTTCCTAAAATTGCTTGAAAATCAAGTCGTAACCACCATCGAATCAAGCGAGGATGGCATAAAGATGCTCGATCTTGGCTAAACTATTGGGGAATCATGGAACACACCATTTTGCACAATAAAGATACTATTAAAAAAATTGTCAAATCAAAATTTAAGGAGAAAATGTGGTGTGATAAAGAGTTAGAGGAAAATAGAAAATTAAGGTATTATAAGGATGTAATCAACCATAATCTAGAAGATCAAAATTATCGATCTGTTTTTCCAAGTGTAATGAAAAAAATAAGCATCGCTAAGATATGAACAAATTCTCATGAGCTCCATAGTGAAACTGGGCATTGGTCAATTCTTAAAACGCCATGGGATGAAAGAGTGTGTCACCTTGGTAACACTAATTCTCTTAGATTGTCTAGCCTATACCCATATTAGATCTCATTTTCAAAATATTTGTCATACTACCAACCTTCCTAACATCTTAACTCAACAAAAGTATGGTGATCTTGGAAAGCTTCTCTTAATGCTTTTCGAGCATAGAAACAAAATTCTAAAGAATAGCAATTAATCACTTACCCTCTTAAGGTCCGATAGACCAATTCATTCTTAGTGGACATGAATCATCATCATCATCATCATCATCATGAAATAATTGTTTCTTAAAAAATTGTATATAAAAATATAAAATAATTTATCAGGCGGGAAATGATTTATTTTAGAGATATTTTTACCAATAAAAATAGTGTTAATCTTTTAGAAAGTGATCTGAAGTCTATAATATATAAATTATCAATTAATTCATTTTAAAATAGTTTTATGAAATAATTATTTATTTTTTCAAATAAACTATTATATATGGATAAGCTTTGTTTAATTTATTTTTGGAAAAAATATTAAATTGCATTGGGAGTAAGCAATTTGTTTTATGTATAAGATTAAAGTTAAATGTTATTAGAAAACATATGACTTTAGTTGCTATAAAGGTAGTCTTAATGCTGACTACAAGCCATATTGCTAAGAGCTCTTTTTTCTTGGGCATAAGGAAATAGGTTAACAACCCAAGATCCAAAAACATCTTGTAAAAGTGAAAATCTGCTCAACAAAATATTTTAGATGACATGATATTCCATATTTAACAAGAGCTCCTCTCTAGAACATAAATAAATAAGTTAATAACACAAGATCCCTTGTTTGTGGGACAAGGGACCCCCTTCCGCCTAGCAATTTGACTAGTAAAGTCTACTGAAGTATACATACCCTACAAGTGTCATGCTTCAAAAGCTAAAACTTTAAAAACCAATCCAATCCAAACAAAGAAACCAAGTAAGAACAACATTAAATCAACCATGTAGAATACACATTAATAATTTTAATGTGTTCACTATAACTAACACTAAATTGTGTAACCTAAAATTAAGGCATATGTTATTCGTTTAGGATCCCCAATTTTACATCTAATGACGCAAAAAGGGACACATACTCCCCCTCACTATGGTTGATACACATATGAATGGATGGTCAAGATAAGTCACCTTAAATCAAACCTAATCTCAATGCCCCTTATATAGAGAGGTAGGGACAATAAAGGTATTTTAATGTGCTTGTTTAAAACTATAGTTTGATTTATAATATTTGATATTATTTTTTTTGCATATTGATCAAATACCTTATGAATTACAACCCCATATGTTGAACCTACTAAATATGGTTGACAGCTCGGTCCTAAAGAAAATGATGTTTGATCTTCAAATGTAGGTTTAATTTGAGTCATTGTTTAGATTTTTTTTATGGAAATGTGTGAAGATTTATTTGTGTGCTTTAAAAGTAGTTATTATGTTCTTATTTTTTACACCCATGTTGTTTTTTTAGGACAATCACTTTATTGTATCTCCAAGTGACGATTTTGATAGGATTAAGTTTATGGCTTAATTAGATAGTATTTAGAGTGTTTAAAGTTGAATTCCCTTAACTTGCAGTGACCAACAAATATCTTCCTTTTATTTTTTGTAAAAATGGTCCATTTTATGCATACTTAATTTTATTATATTGAAAAAAAGTAAAAGGAAAACTTGTGAGACTTTAATAATAATTTATTGAAGAAAAAAAACTAAAGATACCTTAAGAGAATTGGAAATTTCAATCACAAAACAATGATGAAATCATTGTTACATTCATAGGTGAGTATGCTTGATTGATTGACCTTCCCCTCCTCCTTTGTAGGGTGTAATGGGTATGTGTATGTGAAACAATAGTAATATACACATATCTTGTGAAGTCTTGGAATAGCTTCTACAACTATGAAATTTCCTCTCTCGCCCCCTCTTTCTATCCCCTTGCACTATAACTTCAACAAACATATATTTTCCCAATTCCAAACACTAAAAACTTTTATCACCCTCGAGCACCAGAAAAAAAAAGGAAAATTTCTCAAACAAAAAAGAAGATGAAATGACTAATCCAATTAAATTTAGTTCTTAAGAAGATGAAATCATTGATCCAATGAATTGTAATGCTAGCTCTAGCATGTTGCATTTATCTAGGCTTCATCACACATGTTTTACATTTCCCTATATGTCAATTTTTGTTTTTCCAAGGAAACCCTCATGAGATCTTCCGCTCTTCCTTGGAATATCCGAATGGAGGGAAACTCAACCACCATTCGTAATAGTCGTCGGTAATCCAATGGGATGCAACCAAACTCAAACCTCGATTAGACTAGAACGAGAGACCTCATGGTAAATTCCACTTTGAAATAGTGCATTTGAACTAATTCAGCTAACCCCCTAGGCTTTCATTGTATATCAATCATTGGCACTTACCCAACAATCACCAAGAACACTTCCATTTTCATCATGTCAAGCACAAAAATATTCACTATATAACAATTATTCACACTTACCCAACAATCACCAAGGACATTTCCATGAAAGAAATCCATAGAAGTCATTGTAATAGATGTGGTTCCATGAACCAACCAAGGAAAGTCACCTCTTCTCCATAGGCGATTTGTAATTCTTTTAGAGAACTAGAAATCTAAAACTATAACAACTAAAACAATAAATTTGCAGAGGTTGCCACAAACTCCTCTCTTTATCACTACCCTTAAAATGATCAAGTATGATAAGGAAACAAAATAACATCTTCCCTCATACACAGGAAAGGGCTTTCTACATCCATCAAGTTAAGCTTACGATATTTTCTTAATGATACTCATCTTAATCATCAAGAAATAACCCATAAAAATATACAAATGCGACCTACTCTCTCTTTAAAGAAGGCAAAGTAGGTAAATGGTTATATATATAATGCCACTCAATTGGGCCTACCTTATACTCAAGCATACAAAGGTGAATGCTTATTAGATGAACTGGGCTTACTATCCACTCATATGATAGGGGCATAGTCTCTGCTTAAAACAAGCAAAGGTGAATGCTTTTATGAATAGGATCTACTTTTTATGACATCAAAACTGTGTACTATTGGAATTTGAAAACAAATCCACCTATTAAAAATGATAGTTTTAGCAATTTCATGAAATGTATTTGATATTTAGGTATGCAATTTTTTAATCATATTTAACAGTAAAACTACCTCCTGTCAGTGCATTTGGCCATTGAATTCCATCCCTGCATACACTATCAACATATCAATATAGACTCTTAAAATCCATACCAAAAGTAGTTGCATTAACATAAAAGAAATCTAACATAAAACAAAGTGTGAACATCATTCACTATCATATATAGACTTTTAAATCCATTCAAAGAGTAATTTCATTAACATAGAACAAATTCAAACATAAAACAAAGCATCGAGAATGAGTCTGCTATTATTGTGTGCAAGGATAAGTAATTTACTTCTCCAAGATAGGAGATATTGCTAAATTTAACTTGGTAAATACAGTTCTGTCTGTGGAGAGTCCATCTCCTCTTTCTGTTAATAAAAATAGAAGCTGACTGTCTATTGACATTTGACAAATTACCGTTAAGTACCAGTCTTCTTCCTCCTTTTTCCCAAGATATTACTTGGTCGTTGCCCTTTTCTATTTAAAGTCAAACACCCACAACGCATTATAAGGAAATTTTATCCCCTAAAGAAAATTTTATAAGGAATTACGGTAATGATGACCTCTTACATAGAATTGATGACCTCTTTGATCAACTATTGGATAGGCGTCTTGGTTAAGTTTTGGGATCTACGCCATAATAATTCAAAGAATAAAAGGCAGTTAGAAGATGGACCAGAGCACACTAAGAGAGTTGAATTTAAGGAGTCAAAGCATGCGATAGGAGGAAGCACGACTGAGTGATGCACAAAAGGTGGAAACAAGTTATAGACCATTGGGTTTTTGGGACACTTTGTAACAGTCTTAGCCCTATTTTGATGTATAAATTTGTAAAGGGTTGGGGTAGATAGGTGGTTCGACGTATGAAAATGTATTAGTGATTTATATTAGTTGATGAGTGATGAGGGAGATGAGTTTTTTGGTGAGTCATTTGAGGAATATTTTTGAGGTATGACTAAGGAGTGAGGCTCGCACTGCAGTAGAATGACTAGGCAGGTTTGAGTAATGGTTATTATTGCATCTTTCTGTAAGTGCAATGCAAAACTATAAGAAGACTATAAATGACTAATATAAGAAGCCAACCATTGTGGACGTATCCTATATTGGGGTGAAACACATTAGAACTTGTGTCTTGATGTGATGCTATGTGTGTGTTATGGATAACATATAATGTTTAGTGTTATGAATATGTTATTGATATTGCATAGTGATGATGAAATCTTAGTATTTTGAATGTGTTATTCATATACGCTATTGCAATGTCGCACACTAAAGTAACTAGTAAACGAATGAATGTAAAGTAAGGTAATGTCACACACACGGTATGTTGCATGATAAGTAATTGTTAAATGATGAAATGTTGCACACAGTAAATGCATGTTGAATGCCTCCCTTCCCCTCATCAATGCAAAACCTTGGTTCCTGCAACCCCTCTAGATGCCTCACGTGAGACTTCACTTGCTTGCAGGTGATGCCAAAAGGGCCGATGTCTAATGGTTTTGTTGGTGTATTGATGATTAACCACGGGTCTTCCCACTGGGCGCCAAAAAATGGTTTTGTTGTTGGGACCAGGATCTGTAATTGAGGGGAATGTTTTGGAGTCCGAATAAGGAAGATATCATAGAATGGATAGAGAGGAAGAAATGAGAATTTTCTAGAGAGAGGAATAGGAACCCATGGCTCAACGAAGAACAATGGTTGCAAAGGTATGTGTTCACAAATATTCATGAAATATTCTTTGGTGCATTTCCGATAATTTTGACTGAATGGTTAGAAAGGCTAGTGGAGAATGTTGGAATATATCAAGATGAGGATCTGAGAAACTGGATCCCTTAATTGATCAGACAGTTGAATACAGTAAGTAAAAAAGTTTCTTGCATAGTTTATTTTTGGTTGAATAGTATACTGGGGGGTTACATTATAGAGTTTGCAATAAATTTTACCTATTCTTATAGTTTCACATAGAGGGAATTCTTGAAGGGTCCACATGGAAGATTTCTTAACGCATTGCCTACTTAGATAAAGATGTTGTTGTGTGACAAGAATGTCATGAAAATGGAATATGATTGTTAGGTGCCACTTCACTCCTCCACAAAGGAAAGCTCACAAGTAGTACGAGTAATTGAGTTTCTCCTTCTCATGATAGGAAAAGATTAGCGGTTGAACACAAAAGCAGTTCGGACTTTCAAGGACAAAGGGATGTAAAGTCAAAATGAAGTGAAATTTCTCCAAAGTGTCTTTTCTCTCAATGATGAATGAATGTAAGGCTTGTATATGGCTCAATTTATAGTCTTCAAATGGACTTGAAGGGTCGAGTCAGAGTGTTTCCAGTATATGGAAGGTCAAGGATCATAGATATCGTGACTTGGCATGGAAGCCCGACATATTTTTTAATTTTTGAGCACAAAACCCGATATACGTAGGCTATAATGGAACAACCTACATATATGCATGTTGTCGAACTGTGGTCTGTGTACATGTACAAAATTTTGAATTTTTAACTCTAGAATGAACAAAAAGGGTAATTTGAGTCTACAGTGGGAAAGGGAATGCCATCAAATCAAGATGCATGGAGTGTGGAAACAATTGCTATAACAACTAGGATGGTGGCACCTCCAAGAGCATGACTTCTCCTAGAACCAAAAATTCTCCCAAGAGGGTTTCCCCCAGAGGAAAATGTGGACCCTCTAGGAAATATGTTCCCAAAGTTATTCCTAAGCAATAAACCCCTAGGAACGGATGTGGATACAAAAGGAAAACCTCCCCATGATGAAAATTTTCCCCAAGGGATGTGCCCCCAAGGAAAGTTGTGCTAGCCAAAGGAAAGTTAAAACCTCCATATATACTACTTCCCCCAATCTAACTGGGGAAAACCCCAAAACTACTAGGCATACCCCATCTAAAAGGTACACCCGCACCTGATGATGTCGGGCTGCTCATTGGATTGGTGGAAGTGGAAGGATTTCCACTTCCAATGCTGAAACCAAATCTCGACCCCCCACTAGAAAAGAATATAGAAGTGGGCATTGGGACACTGGGTATATTAAAGGATGGAGTCGATGACACAATTGGTTTCCCCCAAATGGAGGAACCAAAAACAAAAGGTGTGGACGATGTAGGTGTTGGGTATGTGTTATATTCTTTGCATGAGTTGAAGGCATGTGTTGCGTCGGGCGTGCAGGGGGGTTTGAGGGGGGCACATGGGCCTCAGGAAACGTGTCACATATTTATGTGGTTTTTTGGCACATGGATTTTTACCGATGGTTTTCTATTTTTGGTTAAGGAATTAGGGTTGTTGACTAATCCAGGTCATTGGGTTAGGGTTTTGGATGTCTTTGACTCCTATATGTATTGTAAACAATTTATCATGATGAATGAATATAGAATATGCTAGTTTCCCCGGATTGGGTTTCGAGGGGAAAAATCTCTATGTAATGTTTCTATTTTCCATTGTATATTTTCTATTCTTTTACTGAAAATCTATTTGCAGTAAATATTGTACAAGGTTAAAATCTATAGTAGGTCCAATGGAGCTAAGGGGTGGAAATGACGACATTGTTGGGATGCCCTAAGGGAAATTGCCCCCTGTCCCACTTGGGGATGGGCTCATAGGCTCAACTACACTAGACAAAACATTGGGTACAAACATGATGGGAGGATGAATTAACAAAGTAAAAGGTTCACTAAAAATTTTCCTTACTTGGACAAGTAAAGGGGTGTCTTGCTTAGTTAAAGGTGGATTGAAATTTGGTGGATGACTTTCGTCTACAACTTCCACTTCAACCAAACCGGTCTCATCAAACCAAAGATAAGACCCTTAGAAATCCTTTTATTTGATCTCTTGCCACTTTAGAGGCGATTTCACCTCCATAATAGGCTCAAGTCCTCGTAATCGACGGGACTGGCATGATAATTCAGCCACGGTGAAAAAACTGTGTTACTAACAAACACAAATCAACCTATGGTCAACCTAGACTCAGACTCAAAGACCACACCCCTTATCAAATCTACGAAACAACAAGAAAAACAATTGGCTCAGGGGCCTTCCAAAAACCAAACCTATGGGGGAGGGTCAAGTCCCCCACAAGGTTAGCTAGTGAAGGTGTGAGGACCAGTTACGATGATCGAAGTGAAACAACCCTGACCAGTAAAAGTACCGTTTATTAAGGTGAGCACCTTCTGGGGGGACTAATATTGTGAACGAACATCTACCTCAGGTACTACAGGCACACCCCACCTGCAATCACCTATGTAGCTCCCTAGGAAAGGTCACTAATGCTACCACCTAACAATCAATGCCTAGGAGAACAGTCATAAGTCCAACTACATGTAAGGGCAGGTAGCTAAGCCCAAAGCTATGAAGGTGTCAACCAACAG
>SNQJ01S0025674.1:13999-34198 GCA_010110895.2 Picea sitchensis
CTGTGTGGAGTAAGGGTTTTGAGGCTTTGTGCTTGTAACCGATTGACCGAAGACTATAAATAAGAAGAGTTGGTGGACGTAGCCCCAAGGTGGCGGTGAACCACGTAAACCCTGTGTGATGTGCTTTGTTCTTTGTCTTGATGTATTTACATATTATATGCTAAATGCTCTGATATGTTTAGATATATCTATTCATGCTTGGTGCATATTATATGTGATAATGTTAGATCTGATCTAGATATTCATGCTTAGTGCTTGATATGCTCATTCTGATCCATTTGTACATGCCAAGTGCTTGAATATTGTAGATTAGTGTTAATGTTGCGAAGCTCTGTCTTATAAGTGAAGTGGTTATTGACTGTATATNATTAAGTATTATAATCACAGATCTGTGTCCTAGATAAGGTTGTAGACACTTGAGTCCTGCAACCACCCCTGCCTCTACCTCAGGTGAGACTTCATCTGCTTTGCAGGTGTTGCCGAAAGGGCCTGTAGTTAGGGTTTTGTTGGTGTGTTGTTGTAGCGTTGAACCCTGGGTATTCCCCTATGCCAACAAATGGTTCTGTTGCCGGGACCTGAAACTGTGATTGTTGGGAACTGAGAAAGAGGAAGCTCTGTGCAAAGACTCATCCTGAAATTGTGAAAGCTTTGTGCGTAGATATGTGCCCTAGTGCGCAGTATTCTACTTGATCTGTAAAGATCTGTGCTAAAGAGAGAAGGTCATATTTGAAAGAAAGAAGCCTGATATGAAGAAAAGAAGTTTGGATCTGAAGAAAAGAAGAAAGATCTAAATGCTTTGTGCTCTAAGAAAGGTAAAAGTGGAAATTTTTGACTAAAAGAGGTAAGATCTGCAAGCTCTGTGCTCTAATAAAGGTAAGAATAGTTGAAAGTTTTAAGATCTGGAAGCTTTGTGCCCTGTATAAGTAAGATAAGTGGAAATTTTTGTTTCTAAAATATGGATCTAGGTCTGTTTAATAGAGTATGTCCTAGTTTGAAAGTTAGGTCATTAATAGATGAAAGAATATTTGATATGAGTAGATCTAATAAGAATAGTGAAAGATATATTATACCTATGCAAAGAAAGAATGTTTGGACTAACAAATGGATGCAGGATCCTAGAAAGAATTTTTTGCAGGTTCGCTCCCATGATCCTAGTGCGCAGTACAGAAGAAGATGGGGATCATTTAAAAGGAAGAGAGGATTAACCCTATGTTACAGTTGTAGAAGCTAGGGACATCTTGCTAAGGAATGTCCTGGTGGAAGACCTATTTGTATTTGTTGTAAATCTCTATACCATGAAGTATTAGATTTCCCTAGAATGATTGATAAGTTTGAAAGAATGAACCTGAATCAAGAAAACCCTAAGGTAGATCTAGAACCTACGAATGAACCTCAAAAATAATTAGAGAAATCATTGCTACAGATGAAAGAAACCCTGAATGACCACTGACATGTCATCTTATTAGAGATCTTCAAAGAAAAGGAATGCATCGAAGCAAGAATAGGAGACTTCGACATTGACTGTGTTCTGGATGAGGAAACACAGATGAATATTATTCCAGAGAGAACTTGGGAAGCTATAGGAAGGCCTATTATGATCCCTTCACTAGGAGGAATAAGTTTATTCAGAGGAAATCTAGTAAACCTATGTGGAAGGCTCGCTCGGATACCTATGACTGTCAATGGAACTTCGACAAAAGAAGACTTTCAGATTATTAAATTTTTTGAAGACAATGCCCCGTTTACCATGCTAATAGGAAAACCTTGGATTGATAGAGATCAAGCCAGACGAAAGGAAGAAGAAGAAGTTTTGGAACACAAGAAGCAAGAGTTAGAAGACTTTATGACCAGAAGGATCGGGTACTTGATTGAGGAACAGGAGATCAGATCGCAGATATTTAATACTAGCAACTTGGATGTCGAAGCTAAGAGAACACTAGAGGATCCTCAGAAGATTGAATTACTTATCCCAAACAAAGAAGAAGTATTATCCAGGAATCCTAGGAAATAATTTCAACAATGCGAAGTAACTAAGACCAAAGAAGAAAAGAATCAGAATGAGAAAATTATTACCGAGATGAAGTTCATTGGAAAGAAGGCTAGAAAGTTAAGAAAGAAGAGGGCTAACACTAAAAGGTTATAGGAGGCTCTAGAGGATACATCACAGAAAGAAAAATTGCAGAATTGGAGCTTCATCAAGATATCAGAACAGCGACACATGGCACTTCACCATGACGAAGCAATATAGCCATTGGGGTCGATATATCCATTTGACTTCCACTCCGAATGGACAGAAAAACAATAAATGTTCATCATTCGACTGTTAGACCACACCATGATGCAACACCCCCTGCCTCAGCAGGTTCTACACGACCTCCCGATCTAAGGATCGTTCTATCCTTCAGATCCGCAGAACCAAAATGGTTCTTTCGGCCTTCTTTGAGACCTCACGAATCCGATCCACATGTCCTCATACAAAAACTACACCTGCCCCTCTCAATTGCACCTTGGCGCGAGCTTTCATCTCTACGCAGCCATCAAACACAACCATGACCTTTTCCCACAGTGATTATCCCCTGGCCACTCTTTGGTCCATGTGACCACTCTTCATATGACCACAGTTTTCTTCGGAACTTTCAACTCCGTGAGCCCTGACTCTTAGTATTCGGGATTCCTGAAATTTTGAATCCCGGTATCCCGAAATGCCACTCCCAGGCTTTCTCCTCCAAGGATTACTTTTCCCCGGCTCTTCATGTTTTGCGATTTCAGAGTTTCAATTGCCGAACTGCTTGGTTCTCTATAGCGGAATCCCCGAATTGTTGATTTATGAAACCCCGATACCCTGTACGACCGCAGCCTCACTCTTCTTTATTCTTCGACCTCTGTGCTCCTTGCAGGTCTCTATCCCTCCTGGACTTTTCTTTCTCTGAACCCATGAAAGTATTCCCAATTCCTACACTCCTTGCAAAGTCTCTACACGCATGAAGGTGTTATCTGTACTAAGCTTGTCTGTTGCTCAGACCTCTAAAGGATTTAACCTTTTTCTCTCTCCCTCAGATAGAGAATATGATGCCCTCTTGGCAGTCTCTTGCTCAAGCAACTCCTTGATGAGTCTGCAAGGTGTTCAACAACCCTGTGAGGACCCTCTCCTGGACTCTTCTCTGTTCCAGAACTCAAAAGAGTTATTTCTTGTGCTCTATCTGCACATCCACTCAATGTCCTCCTGGCAGATTTTATCCTCATAGAATCCCACAGTGATTATGCTCCCCTTAATGAACTCAAACCAGGGTTTTGTTGTGCACTCTAGAACCTGCTCAATTCCCTCCTTGCAGAGCTTCCAGAGTCCTCAATGATTTTGATTTCTCCTTGAACCCACAATGGAGTTCTCCTCTGCACTCTATGCATGTGCTTAATGCCCTCCTGGCATAGCTCTATAGAATCCTCAATGATTCTATCTCCTTCTGAACTCGAACCAAAGTTCTTCTCATCAATGCAGCCCGTGCATCTGCTCAATGCCTACCTGGCAGAGCTCTTCCAGAATCCTGCAGTGATTCTGTCTTTTGCTGTGTTCTCCTCTACACAATCTTACCTCCAAGGTATTCAACAACCTTGAGGTTTCTCCCTGAGTTTAAGACTTCGGATGGTGCACACTCCTGGTGTGTCTTTGTCCAAATTCCGCAGAATTGGAAGTGCACTCTATGCACTAGCTTTCAGAACCCTCAGTGTTCTGTCATGCCCTCTTGGCATGAAGCCTCAAAGATCCCCAAACATGGAATCAAAGAACCCAACAAAAATTAGAACCTATCTATTCCTGCAAATGCATACCTAACATACATCTATAGCATATCAATACACACACATGAAGACATTCATCATACACCGAACAACATGCAGGAAAAACTGCCTCTTTTTGTATTAATATAAAATGCATGATTACAATGTGCTTCTGAGCACGAACTGTAATAGAGTCCCAACTCCTTCTCTATCTATTCTTCTCATGCAGACTCTCCTATCCTCTTCTCTTCCTACTCAAAACAAGATCAAAAGATCTTTTACATGAGGGGGCTCTTTGAGCTCTTCTCTCCATCTCACCTACTCTATTCAATTACATTGAATTTTACAATTAATGGTTGTCTAGTCCAGATCGGATCTAGATCCCAGCCTTACAACCATTTATGGCGATATTTATCTAAAGCCTACTCAAAGGCACGGCTTTGGCTCTACCATCCTTACATTCATTTAATACATTAAATCAAATTCAAAATTTGAAACGAGAGGGTTGTGCCTCTCTCCATCCCATTGAATGTGCGCGTTGCTGAGCTAGCTGGCACATAGCTAGGATTTGGAGCGATGCTCCTGCATCATACTCCTCTACTGTGAAAAATTCATGAGCTCCTACTCATGAGCTTCCCAGCATCGCTGTTAAAATCCTCCTGGATCCCAAACAATCCTCTTGAGTTGTTCATCTGCTCCACTTCTCTGTTGTTGTTGCTGCTACTTCCGCTGCTCTACTACTGCTACTCTTGAAGGTCCCTTACTATTCAACTTCCCTCTGCTAACTTCTTCTACTGATCTGATCATCAGCCTTCTGATCTCCTCGATCACCTCATCCAGTTGCTCCAATGGTTGGCTCTGTCCTTGCAGTCTCCTCGGCTGCACTTCCTCTCTGCAAATGGGTAGATCAACTAGATCTCCCATGCCATATTTTTCCCCTCCTGTGGCACTAGCTAGCCACTCTGCTACAGACTCCAATTCTGCAATTTCATCACTAAGTCTCTACTCAACTTCCTCTTCTGACAGCTTTGCTTCTGCCAGTTCTCCTGCTAGTATATTTCCAGCTTCTTCCAGTCGCTCCTTGGGCTGGTATTCTCCTTCACCTGTCTCCAACTTAACCTGTTGGATGTGCATGCCCTGCACTATCACCCTTCTCTCCAGGGCTTCAATCTCTTCACACAGATCAACAAAACTCATGTTGTCTGTCTCTTCTTCAGCTTCTTCTACTGCAAGCTCAAATGCTGCAGTCCTCTCCTTTTCAGCTTCCTGGCTGAAAATTTTGAGCCATTCCTCAAAATGCTCATCTCCTTCTTCTGCTTGGGAAACCTCTGATATCTGCTCCCCTTCTTCTTTCTCCCTAACAGTCTCTATTGGCTATCTTTTTGATTTTGTTACATCGATAACACACACTCTCACCTCGACTGGGCTAAGTGGAAAGAATTTGTCAATTTCTCCAATGATCAGAAGATTCCTCTGATCCTCCTTCTCCATCAGCTCTCCATGTCGATATGAACTCACCTCTGACCTCATCTTCCTTGTCAGCTCCTCTGGTTGATCCGAACTCACCTTTGAGTTCATGAGACTTCCAAATAGTCTCATCTTCTCTCCCTTGCCCACCTGGCAGTCTAAATTTTCATCGCTGCCCTCCTGGCAATCTATGAGACCCTTAGATCTCATCTCATTTCCCTCCTGGTAACCCAAACTCTCATTCCTTCCCTCTTGGCAGTCTATGAGATCCCGCAACAATCTCATCTCATTGCCCTCTTGGCAACGTGAAATTCCCCTGCTGTCCTCCTGACAGTCTATGAGATCCCGCAGCGATATCATCTCATTGCCCTCCTGGCAATGTGAAATTCCCTTGCTGTCTTCTTCATAGTCTATGAGATCCCACAGTGATCTCATCTCATTGCCCTCCTAGCAATTGGGAATTTCCTCTCTGCTCCCCTAGCAGTCTCTGCACACATGGCAGTCTCTAAGATCTTCAGCTACTATCAATTCATCCTCATCACTGAGATTTCTCCTAGCCTCTGGTTCACATACTTGAACCATTTCCTCCTCTTCATCATCCCTGAGGCTTTCAACATGCCTCAGCCACATTCTCAACACCCTCTGTTGTCTTCTGGCCACCAATTCCCTGGTTGGCCATTTTATCTTTGTCTTCATGGGCCATTCATACACCCATATCGACTTTGCATTATGTTGCATCTGCAATGCCAGAATTTCCATTCTCGCTCTGATCTCGGTGAGTTCTTTGTCCACTCCAGCTTTGCTCGATTGTTGGCGGTTATTATTCCCACCGTGTGCATGGCCTTCAATAGCCATCTCGCGGCCTTCTATCTACCCTCCTAGAAAACCTGTTGCTGTCACTCTACACCCTGAGTGCTTCCAACCTCTCCTTATAGTCCTCCTGACTGTCTTCTGACTGCTGCAAAACCTGCAACAATCACCACAGAGCTTCAGTGCTCTATCTCCTTCTACCTGTCTTTGCAAGCTTCCTCTGATACCAACTGATGTGTACTAGAGTATTCTCTTTCTCTTCTTGCTCCCTCTGCTTGAAATATACAAACAGAGTCAGGCTCTGATACCACTTGGTGTGTATCAGAGTTTTTTTCTTCACCTTCTCTACCTCCTTCTGCCCACAGTATACAGACAGAAAGTGGCTCTGATACCACTTGGTGTGTATCAGAGTGTTTTTCTTCTATCTTCTCTGCCTCCTTCTACCCACAATATACTGACAGAAAGTGGCTCTGATACCACTTGACACAGCACCCCCTGCCTCAGCAGGTTCTGCAGGACCTCCCGGTCTAAGGATCATTCTATCCTTCAGATCCAATGGCTCCTCTACTCCTTCGAGTTCCCGGTATCCGAAATACCAAAGTACCAAATTCTGAAGTGCTGAAATCTCCACTCCAAAGGGAGATCAATGGCTCATAGCCTCCCCTGATTGAATGGCTCTGATCCTTTCGGGATTTCATGGGTCAAGACTCCTGAACTCTTACCCTTTGCATGCCCAGTACCCAAAATGCTGAAATGCAGAAATTTCGGTCTATGTCCCTCTTGAACCAATGGCTATAATCCAACTGGATCGATGGCTCACATCCCTTCGGGAATTTTCCTGAAACCTTGTCTGCTCGCCACGTGTCCTCCTGTTGGATGATCACGATGCTTTCAAAACTTTGACAAGTCCTCTTCTCTGCATATGAGGGTTAAACCTCGTGCTTCTTTCCCCGGATCCGATGGCTATCAGCTATCTGCACAAGATCTGATGGCCCAGATCTGTTCCTTCCCTATGCGCTCTTTTGTTGCTGCCTGGACGTGAAACTCGACGATCCAGATCTCGCCTCTCCAGCTCTGATCCAACGGTAGTTGTGGCTCCCTTATGAGCTAGCACTCCTTCCTTCCCTTGGAATATTTCTTGCTCCAAAAGACCTCATCCTTTGTCTCTTCCACAAATCCTGTACTCACAGCTTCTATCTGCATTCTTGAAGATGCCTTCCCTCCTGAGCTTCCTCGAACACAACTCTCCAAAGGGTCTTCTTTCATCCTTTGCAACCTCTCGTCTATGGCCTGTGCATGAAAGCATTCTCCCTCTTGAGCTTTATTCTCTTTGAATCCTCAAAGGATTCTTCGACCTCTGTGCTCCTTGCAGGTCTCTGTCCCTCCTGGACTCTGCTTGCTCTAAACCCATGAAAGGATTCCTGACTCCTACACTCCTTGCAGAGTCTCTGTACGCATGAAGGTGCTATCTATCCTGAGCTTGTCTGCTTCTCAGACCTCTAAAGGACTTAACCTTTTTCTCTCTCCATCAGATGGAGAATTTGATGCCCTCTTGGAAATCTCTTGCTCAAGCAACTCCTTGCTAAGTCTGGGGTGTTCAACAACCCTGTGAAGATCCTCTCTTAGACTCTTCTTTGTTCCAGAACTCAAAAGAGTTTTTTCCTGTGCTCTATATGCACATCCACTCAATGTCCTCCTGGCAGAGTTTCTCCTCCTAGAATCCCACAATGATTCTGTTTCCCTTAATGAACTCAAACCAGGGTTCTGTTGTGCACTCTAGCACCTGCTCAATGCCCTCCTAGCAGAGCTTCCAGAATCCTCAATGATTCTGATTTCTCCTTGAACCCACAATGGAGTTCTCCTCTGCACTCTGTGCATGTGCTCAATGCCCTCCTGGTAGAGCTCTATATAATCCTCAATGATTCTATCTCCTTCTGAACTTAAACCAGAGTTCTTCTCCTCAATGCAGCCCGTGCATCTACTCAATGCCCGCCTGGCAGAGCTCTTCCAGAATCCTGTTGTGATTTCGTCTTCTGTTGTGTTCTCCTCTACATAGTCTTACCTCCAAGGTATTCAGCAACCTTGAGGTTTCTCCCTGAGTTTAAGACTTCGACTAGTGCACCCTCCTAGCGCATCTTTGTCCAAATTCCACAGAATTGGAAGTGCACTCTATGCACTAGCTTTCAGAACCCTCAGTGTTCTTTCATGCCCTCTTGGCATGAGCCTCAAAGATCCCCAAACCTGAAATCAAAGAACCCAGCAGATAGCAGAACCTATTTGTCCCTGCAAATGCATACCTAACATACATCTATAGAATATCAATACACACACATGATGACATTCATCATACACCGAACAACATGCAGGAAAAACTGCCTCTGTTTGTATTAATATAAAATTCCTGATTACAATGTGTTTCTGAGCGTGGACTGTAACAAAGTACTTACTCCTTCTCTATATGCTCTTCTCACGCAAACTCTCCTATCCTCTTCTCTTCCTACTCAAAACAAGATCAAAAGATCTTTTACATGAGGGGGCTCTTTGAGCTCTTCCCTCCATCTCACCTACTCTATTCAATTACATTGAATTTTACAATTAATGGTTGTCTAGTCCAGATTGGATCTAGATCCCAGCCTTATAACCATTTAAGGTGATCTTTATCTAAAGCCTGCTCAAAGGCACAGCTTTGGCTCTACCATCCTTACATTCATTTAATACATTAAATCAAATTCAAAATTTGAAGCAAGAGGGTTGCGCCTCTCTCCATCCCATTGAATGTGCGCGTTGCTGAGCTGGCTGGCACGTAGCTAGGATTTGGAGTGATTCTCCTGCATCATGCCATAATGGATCGAATAGGAGTTAATGGAGGCTCATACCCGTTGCAAGCCAATCGTTGTCGAATTACCTATTTAGCTTGTTGCGCCATGCACCGAGAACACTTTTTCCAATCGAGAATTCGAGCCCACAGCCTAAGCTGAGTTTATACAGTGATCATTGTTCTCTCATTCTCTATCTCATTACCATGTCTGAGTTGTTTCCCGATCCCATGAATTGTTTACCTCGAGTACGTATGTCAGAATCATTGAGCGCTGTAGAGAAAGCTGTTGAGGAAGTTTTGATCAACTTGATGACAGAGAGAGGAGTGTCGAAGAGAGGAGTGTCTACAAGTGTACAAGCATCTTCGACGAGAGGACTACAGGCCTCTCCATCCACTGCTCGAGCTGGACCATCCTAGCCAGATGATGAGAAATGAATGAAGCACAGAGACGATATCACAAATGCTAAGTTGATTCTGAGCATTCTATCTGCTTATATATCACCTCTGCGTGGTGCAATAAACCGAGACAGTGTGCCCAGAAATTTTGAATATGAATTGGTCACTGCATACCTTCTGAAGGGGATACACGTAGTTCACGCAGACTAGGATAAGATCGTAGTGTTGAAGTTTAGTGACTTCAACCTCGGCGACAGGAAAGTGTACAATATGCTAGCCCCATACAAGTATTAGACTAGAACCAAGGGAAAGAATTCAAAGATCGTTCCCTAGCAGTGGACCATGAACCTTGCGCAGTCCACATTGCTTAATGTAATGAAGATTCCTCACTTTGGGAGGCATCAAGAAGTGAATGTGTGCATCAAGTTGTTGCTGTCCTACTATCATGGAGGATACTTATGGTTGAACCGCCGCATCACTGTGGATCTGACTTTGATTAATCGGATCACAGGGCTTAGCATGAAAGGCCCTGACCCATAGGAGTTCTACCCCGGAAAGACTACAGATCACGCTCTCACCCAGAGAATAAAGGATACTTACGACGATGTAGAGAAGGGAAAGTGAGGCTACAAGGTAGACTCTATCTAGAGTGGCGCCGTGCGCCTTTCCTATCAGATGATCGTAGGCAAGCTAGTTTGCAAGAACCGACCGACCCAAGTAACTGGATTCGTAGCCGACCTCGCAGGGAAGTGCACAAAGGGACTACAGAATAATTGGGCGAAGCACCTCGTGAACCAGCTAGAAATAGATTGCATGGAAGCACAGGATCAGGGATACGAATTCCACTTCAGCTGGCTTCTTATCCCTATCGCTTTCATGGCATGAGAGATGTCGGAAGGTGCGACCTTCCCGGACACCGAGCCATTTGAACCTCTGGCCACAAAGTTCATTACATTTTGGTACTCCAGCAACATGAACAAGCAGTGGAAATAAAATTCCATCTTCCACACGTATTAAAACCAGTTGAAGATCCATACAGGCCACGCCTCACATAACCCCGAACACACTTCACAGGTTTAGGCCATTGATGAAATTCAGTGCAGACCTCCATTTCATCTATATCTCAGCCTGTGCTAATGAGCATAAACAACAACTACAGTCATACTACAAGTTAACAAAGGATGACTTGGAGGAGATTACCATGGAATGGTTGGCAGACCTCCTTGTTCCAACGAACCCCGCAAAGATGTCCAATGTTGATAGCCCTAAAACTGCGTCGGATACCGCCGGACCTAGCAAGATAAAGAAGACCGAAGAGGTCTGTGATTTAGACAGCGCATCCGTGAATATTGTGTCCATATCAGCATAGCAAGGAGGTGATGGCACAGAAGTCGAACAGAAGAAAGGCGAGGTTACACTGCCAAGAGACAAGGACGATCCTTCAAAGAAAAGGAAGGTTTCCCCTCTGAAAACTTCAACTTCATCATCGCACCACTTAATGATGCTTCGCTGGAGATAGCAGAGAAGCAAGAACCTAAGAAGGAGGAGGTGTTTAGTCGGATTAATGATGAGTTCCAAGGAGTGCAGTAGGCACTACAGTCCAACCGTGCAGTACCCACTGCGCCCCTGAAAGTTGGAACACCAGAACTAGGTAATGATCTTGCTCAATTACACCGCATTGTTGATAGAGTTGAGACTTGCCTTCGACGAGCTTAGGGAGAGATAGCACAAGCCACCTAGGATTTAGTGCAAGTATAGAAAGACCTTGAGGACCAAAGAAGTGCTGCAGAAAAGGAAACTCTTTCTCTACAAGTGAAATGGGATGAAGATAAAGCAGAGATACAACAAAGAAAGGAACAATTGCTCATCGAGAAACTTGAAGTTAAGGAAAGGGTCAACAGAGCACTTCGCTTTGTGACAATTGTCGAAGTACAGACCCAAGAACAAGTTCCACAGTAGGTGGCACAACTGGAAGAGATAATCCAGAAGCTACAGCAATGCATCGCCGACTTAGAGCTCCATGCAGTGCCTAAAACCCCACAGGAGATAAGGAACCAAATAGAAGAAGTTTGTAGTGCAGTTGATATATTAAAATATCTTGCCTTGGAGTGCAAGTAGCTCAATACCCGCAGCGCCAAAACCTACAAAAATCTCACTAAAAATCTAGAATTGCAGACACTAGAGTCGTAGCTTCAAGAAGTGAAGAAGAACACAGATACACTGCAGGCGCAGCTGAAGGCCCTGTCAACTATAGAAAGGATGAAGAGATCTCAAGAACAATGCACAACTCAACATCAAATCCATATGATTCAAAGCAAAGTGATGGAAGTCACTCAACAACTTCAACCTATGCAAGACAAGGCATGTTTGTTGTTTACAGAGGTCGAGAGCCAAGGAGTAGAGCTAGAACAGTTCGTCCTTACAACAGAACAAAGCCTAGAAGGGCCAGTGAACAATGCAGTGATCCAGGAGTTCACCGAACAAGAGACCACAACAAAGTAGCAAGTCGAAGTAGCTCGATCCAAGCTCGAGGCGTTCGAGGTAGAAATGCTCAGACCTGAGTGAATCAGGATGAGTCATAGGTGAGTGTTGGGGGCATGTTGGCCCTTGACCAAGTTTTGGGAGTTTCTTGGTCATGTTGACCTATTTTGGGACTTTGATAGCCTGTCAAAGGAGGAGCGCAAGTCGAAGCGGAGATCACAAGATCTCGGGCCCCTTTTGGGCCCCTTTTGGGCCCCTTTTTGGGTTTTTTGAGAATATGTAATGGGAATGGGATGTTGGCCCATGGGTTTACCCATGTTTAGGCCTATTTTGTAATGTATATATAGAAGGATAGGAAATGTAGAAAGAGGCCAGTGTGCTAAGTGCAAGACGAATGGCTAAGTGCTATATCTATGTGATCAAAGGATTGTAAGTGCTCTATGCATACTGTGTGAGACTTGTAGAGCTGAGTGCAAGTCCCTGTGAAAGATTGTAGAAGGCTTTGTGTTGTAACAAAAGGAAGGAGGATCTATCGAGCTGCATAGATATTCTATCATGTTCAAAGTAAGGATTTTGAGGCTCTGTGCTTGTAACCGATTAACCGAAGACTAGAAATAAGAAGAGTTGGGGGGCATAGCCCCAGGGTGGGAGTGAACCACGTAAACCCTGTGTGATGTGCTTTGTGCTTTGTCTTGATGCATTTACATATTATATGCGAAATGATCTGATATGTTTAGATAGATATATTCATGCTTGGTGCTTATTATATGTGATAATGTTAGATATGATCTAGATATTCATGCTTAGTTCTTGATATTCTCATTCTGATCCATTTGTATATGCTAAGTGCTTGAATACTGTAGATTAGTGTTAATGCTGTGAAGCTTTGTCTTATAAGAGAAGTGGTTATTGACTATATATTGAGGAACTAATGGTGCTAAGTGATTTATTAAGTATTATAATCATATATTTGTGTCCCAACTAAGGTTGCAGACACTTGAGTCCTGCAACCACCCCTACCTCTACCTCGGGTGAGACTTCATCTGCTTCGAAGGTGTTGCTGAAAGGGCCGGTAGTTAGGGTTTTGTTGGTGCGTTGTTGTAGCGTTGAACCCTCGGTCTTCCCCTGTGCCAAAAGTCGCCAATCTATTATGGTATTTTTTCTCACAGTGACTTCACTTAATGGATCAATAAGATATCCCTAGGATTGGCCTAGAGATTCTATGGTAGATATTTCTTATGATTCTCCTAGAAACAAGCATATCATTACACAAGGAGGTATGATAATGGCTTACCTTTTCTTGAAGGTTGTCCTTAGTGAATTTGGGTTGCTGCAGTCCTGAAGTTCCAGCCTCAGCTTCTACAACCTTCTCCCTATACACCAAAGACAAAAAAATATCATTCTTCTTGTCTTCTTAGTGTTATAACCCTATATCTAATTAGATTTCAATCAAATCTACAACAATATGAATTAGATCTAAACATTTTCTATTCAATTACAAACATTCATAGGGGGGAAACCAAATGATATATTAATTATAACCAAGATATTACATCAATATCACATACCTTGAATGCAAATGCATTTCTTCTTTATTCCTTTCTCCTTGGCTCTCCTTGCAGCTTCTTAGCTAGGCTAGGCTCACTCACTTCTAGCTATAGCAGGTACCTCTGCAGTTGGACAACATAACAATATTCTGAATTGTTCCTCCTCTTTCCCAGGGATTTCCTTTGTTATATAGCTCTTGTAGAAGGCTTGGGAGAGGCTTCTAGATCTTCTAGAGGCCGCTAGAGACTCGAATGATGTGAGTTCCTAGGACTTTGACATGAATATCTAATTGATCCTTCACCTATCACCTTGTAACTCAATTCTAGAAGTTTGACAGTGCCTCGCTTGATGAGCTACTAGTGGCCACCGAGGGCCTCACTTTTTGTCTACTAGGTGACCCACAAGGATGTCAATAAGGGCTAAAAAATGGTTCAATTCTTAGGGAAAATATGTATTTAGGCTTTTATCCTCTAATGGCTTCCTCTCTAGCCTATAGGGTGGAAATTAAGGCTATAACATACACTCTTCCCATTTGGGTTGTCAACCCTCCTAGTTCACGTGACTTTTTGGATAGTGAGCTTCCCTCATATGAGGCCATCCCCAAAGTCATGTCTATGGATGATATGTATCATTGGTCATATTTTTTTCCTAATTTGGGACAATTAGAGGTTGACATGGAAAATCTTGATTCAGGATAGGGGGAATTTTTTGGGTCATCTAGTGAAGTGTTAAGTCTCGACCAGATAGTGTTTGGGATTCCTTTCTCGGAACTTGCCACTGAATTATCCACTCCAATCCATTACAAATATGAATGTATCATACCTTTCACATATATTGATGGGAATCATCAAGGAGCCACGATAGTTCACGAGACTGCTCATAGTTTTCTTCGTTGAGATATTCTTGACAATGACTTGGTTCTAGTTCATGACCGAAATCATGATAGTTGAGGAACATGGAAATTTGAACTTATGTGTCATGGCCCCAACATGGTGTGCCATATGTTGTCCATAAGGACCTATGAGTTTGTGGATGAATGGAATCATTGGCCTTAGCCTTGAAATGGGCTCTACCCTAAAAGGTACTATGTGTAAGCCGCCATGTGCATGCTTTGTACCATATTGTATTTTAAGGTTTTTTTTTCGAGTTTTGTATTACAGAGCATGAGTTGTTATTTGAGGTTTCTATTGGATTTATTAACTTATGGACTAGTGTTGTTAATCATATATACATGACTTTGGAGACATTTTATATTGTACTTTTATATGGTGATCGTCACTAATCCATGAGGTATGTGTTATAAAATGGTATATAGTGATAGGTTTGTCCCTGCAATACAATATTTCATATTTAACCATCACCTTTTCCATCATTGTGCCTTAGGTTTGATCCTTCCAAGTTGTGAAATTAGCCTTTCTCTTTATTGCACATCGTAACTTGCACAACAGTGCCTACCCTTCATGGGAACCCTACTTAGCATTCCCTTCCCCATTTGGTACCCATGTTATGATTATCTATAGACTTGATAACCCACATTTAGACCCACCATGACTAAAATTTGAGACTTATTCTTCTCTCTTAATATTTTTNTAGTTCACGTGACTTTTTGGATAGTGAGCTTCCCGCATATGAGGCCATCCCCAAAGTCATGTCTATGGTTGATATGCATCATTGGTCATATTGTTTTTCCTAATTTGGAACAATTAGAGGTTGACATGGAAAATATTGATTCAGGATAGGGGGAATTTTTTGGGTCATCTAGTGAAGTGTTAAGTCTTGACCAGATAGTGTTTGGGATTCCTTTCTTAGAACTTGCCACTGAATTCTCCACTCCAATCCATGTCAGATATGAATGTATCATACCTTTCACATATCTTGATGGGAATCATCAAGGAGCCACGATAGTTAACTAGAATGCTCATAGTTTTCTTCGTTGAGATATTCTTGACAATGACTTGGTTCTAGTTCATGACCAAAATCATGATAGTTGAGGAACATGGAAATTTGAACTTATGTGGCATGGCCCCAACATGGTGTGCCATATGTTGTCCATAAGGACCTATGAGTTTGTGGATGAATGGAATCATTGGCCTCAGCCTTGAAATGGGCTCTACCCTAAAAAGTACTATGTGTAAGCTGCCCTGTGCATGCTTTGTCCCATATTATATTTTAAGGTTTTTGTTTTTCGAGTTTTGTATTACAGAGCATGAGTTGTTATTTGAGGTTTCTATTAGATTTATTAACTTATGGACTAGTGTTGTTAATCATATATACATGACTTTGGAGACATTTTATATTGTACTTTTATATGGTGATCATCACTAATCCATGAGGTATGTGTTATAAACTAGTATATAGTGATAGGTTTGTCCTTGCAATACAATATTTCATATTTAACCATCACCTTTTCCATCATTGTGCCTTAGGTTTGATCCTGCCAAGTTGTGAAATTAGCCTTTCTCTTTATTGCACATCGTAACTTGCACAATAGTGCCTACCCTTCATGGGAACCCTACTTAGCATTCCCTTCCCCATTTGGTACCCATGTTATGATTATCTATAGACTTGATAACCCACATTTAGACCCACCATGAATAAAATTTGAGACTTATTCTTCTCTCTTAATATTTTTCTAGCCATTTTCTAAAGGGGTTCCTATCATCACTTATGTTGCTTCATGGTTGCATATGCTTATTTCTTCTTATGTCCTAGTGCATACTACTACGTCATTGTTTTCTTTGATCTTGTTTACCGCCATTGCAATAACTCTTGACCTCTTATCATTTTCATTGATTTGCCTCCATTTTGCAACCTTCATCCTTGGAGAAAACTACTTTGAGTGGACATTATTTCCCCAGTACCTTTTCTACATTTGTTTTTCATAGGTCTATTCCATGTTCTTTGATCTGTAAAATTTCGTAGATATTCCACTGGAACAGTTCATCACAACATATATGATAAATAAAACTGAAATCAACACTATGAAGGTTAAATTCCTTCAGATTCCATAATATTTTGTTACTAATTTTTTTCTTATGCATGAAATAAATCAAATGTGGAAAATAGAGAACAGTAAAATACAATCACACACCATGCACAAGATAACACAAATATTTTCTCTAGGAAACCCTTATGGGAGAAAACCCATCCAGAAGGTGAGGCTGGTATGCTCTCTTTTCTCTAGTTTGGAATATGATGCAAGTATAAAGGAGAAGGCACTCTCTATGGAGTTACCTGGGACCTGTGGCCTATTAGGATGTTATAGAATATTAACCCCCTCTGTTATTCTCTCTAATTTCCCGCTCCCAGTTGTTCTTCTCTATTATGGAACAAAATACAATAATATAGAATGGAACCCCTTCTCCTCCTAGCGACTTGGTATTTAACATAGCCCGATAGCCATCTAGGGTTAGCATTTTGACTTCCTCAACCTTCAATTGTGATAAGATTTTGGACCTTCTATAATCTTCTTGAAAATCCTCATGTGGCCAACCCCATATGCATGAGCAACGAAGGCTAACATGGCATCCTCTCATACCATGATGGTCAACAAGATAGGTCAATTTGTGAGAGGCATACATTTTTCATACGAGCTTTGATTGATGCATGACCTCCACCCTTGGAAAGGTCTTAGAGTGTAAAAAACCATTAATGGGGTCTACATAAGTTCTAGACACTAGAACAAAAAAAAACACCATTTAATGCCTCAAAATGGATCTGGAAGGTTCCACACCCCAATTTTCCAAACTGGGACCTACCACTAAAATGACCCTGCAAGTTGATTCCTCCAATTTTTCCACTCTGAAAGAATCAAAATAGATGGAAAATAATATAATGATCCAATCTATATCATGCTTTAATGTAGTTTCATTCCATTGAGCCACTTATTTTCTCCATCGAATCATACGTTTATCTCCTTTTTGCACTCATAAAAACATGAAAAAGATACATGGAGCATATTTTTATCTCTTTTTTCGTGCTTGTAAAACCATGAAAAAGACACTAAAAAATAAAAATAAAAACAGAAAACAAAGAGGGGGATGAGGGAAGATTCTAGCTTTGCATTCAATTAAGTGGAATTCATAAGTCGGTGTCACCCTTGAACATGACAATTATTTGTGTCTTTGTCTTATAGTTGGGATATAACTTGCCTAGGAGTTGTACCATGATTATGAGTCATCTACTCCTCCAACTTGCTACTCTTCCAATCACCATGGAGAGTACTTCAATGCCTCATGCATTGATGCAATGTATCATTGGTCCTATTGATTCAATGTTTCCAAGTAATCATTATGTGATGCTATATGTTCAAGGGAAGTGTTAGCCTAAGTCTGTCATTATGCGGTCTCGTTGACTTTTCATGTCAATCATCCTTGTGTCAGTTGTACTTGGTGATTCATATCTTCACATAATATCTCAGTTACAGTTTCATGTCGATTGATGGGGGATACAGTAAGGCCCTCTTTCGATGAATCTCTTCCTATCAACATCAACTCATTATCTAGGAAGTGGATTTAGAAACCAAATAGTACCTTGGAACTTGTAGTCATAAGTGACAAGTTTCCTTGCAATTAATAGTGGGTTTACCTCATTGAATCTTGATTGATAGATTCTATGAGTGTTCGACATCAAATCCTCTATTCATACTCCCTATATTGTACTAGGTACCTTGGGGTCAATTTTCATTATTGGTGGGTCCCTCACATCTATTAACAATATTCATCAATGACCGACAATCATATGACTTATATCATGCTCGACATCAACTCATGTATTCACATGATGTATATTCATACCATCGACGAGGTTAGATTGATGACCTTGGGTTTAGGGGAATCCTTTATTTAGGATACCCTTTCCAAGTTGCGTTACAATATATCACTATTGTATGAGTTCTTTGAAGACCACGTTGGCACTCTCATTTTTTTACATTTCTTCCTAATGTGACATAGATCCACATTATATTTTCTCGTGGCTATGATCTTTTATATGACATGGATCCATCGTGTAATTTTCATGTCCATGTTCTTGCATATCATTTCATGGATCTACAGTGTATTGTGTTGGAAGCCATGCTTTTTCATACATATAAGAATGGGTATGTCTACCTTAGGGATGATCTGTATATATGATTGGTTGACGTCTTTTTCCAGGTACTTCCTGGTTCCTTGATCCACTACCTCCTTCCTTATGAAACTCCACCACCATGTATTTTGGTAATGTATTTCAACCATCGGTTTATCTTCTGGCTCACCCTTAGGGAGCATCTGTTACACTTCTATGTGTCATCATAGGCCTTGAAGTGAACCTAATGATGCAATTTTCTTGAAATCATAAGATGTGCTTGAGGAATTGCTCCAAAAACACCATTTTTGATGATCCAGGTGGATACTGGTGCCACCCACTTGTTCCACTAATTCAAAATGGTTGCACATCCTGGCAAGTTTTCTACGGTTTTTTGGGTTCCAAATTTCTGGGGCCATTTTGAGGCCCTAAACGATGTTTTTTTCGCTCAAAAGCAAATATAATGTGGTCACATAAAGATGTTAAGTCGAACGAAATGTGTACTCCTTGGCTATACCTTTCTTACAGGGTACCGAGCACCCCAAATGGAGTTTGTATGAAAAATTTGTGCCCTTGAGAATTTGACGTATCAACTAACCACATTGGGTCCCACAAACCTTTTGACGTTTTATCTTATGGGGTTAAGGTTTTGTATGTTTAGGGTTTTCTCATTGATTTTTTATGTTAAAAGGCCTTTTTGGTATCTTTGTAATCATATTTTTGTGAATGAGTGTAGTCGTCACATCTCTATCTTCAAAGATAAGCTACTGCCATTCTAGCTAGCTTGTGTGCTTTGAATTTTACAATCTTTTGTATTTTAAACAATCATTAATAGAATCTGAGATTAATTTTATTATTGTGTTTCTTTCCATATCTCTATGTATTTCCTTGTTATATATTTTCCTTCATGTCGTTCTCAATATATTCCAGATAAATGGTATCATAGTAGTCGACTCCTTTTCATTTCTTAATGCATGTCCCCGACGAGGTCAAGGTATCGAGAGTTGGGTCTCAAGCTAGTTTCTCTTTAGTACAACCACTCTCACTAGCCCAAGCAGCCTCCTGTGGTGGATGAAAAGAGAAATGAAGGAGTAGGAGATCCTATCAAAATGTTTCTCGAGGAATCCTTCATGCAAAAAAGGAACAAGATGATGGATAATTTTACCTAGATCCTTTGATGGCTTCCAACAATGACGACAACACATTCAATCAGTAGTCACTTTGGAGGTGCGACACCCTTCAAGGTACAAGTTAAATGTGATATTCATTTATTTGAAGGCCAAATAGACACCCACACTTTGGAAAATGGTTAAGTCTACTAGAGGGTTATTTCTCTATCCTAAGTTTCTCCAACCATGAAAAAATCACCTTTTTGCTCCTTAAATCTCTTCCCCATGTCAGAGATTGGTGAGAAAATTAGCATGAGAAACATGTTGGAGACAAGGATACAATTTTAGGGCCAGAACCCACTTGGGAGGATTTTGTTGATGCCCTCAAGGAGCAATGTTACCATATTGGAAACTATGATGACCAATACATGAGATGGACAACTTTGCATTAGGAGAGAGACCATATGGTGCCAAAGCACACCAACATATTCCATACCTTGTGCACAAAGATGGATATTAAATACTTTGAGCATCCCTTGGTCCTGATGTATGTAGTGGCCTACATAGGTACATCCAAAAAAATATGGAGTTCCTAGACATCTCCTCATTGGGATCCACTTATCGATATGTTGTGAAGATCGAGCAAAAGTTCAAGAAAAATAATAAGAAATATTTCAGCTCTGTAAACCCATCATAGAAGAAGCATGAAAAAGGTGGCCCTAACTTCCAAAG